>JZKD02S0667571.1:904329-920080 GCA_000966675.3 Picea glauca | reverse complement strand
TGATTTCTTTGTACCCTTTTGTTTGGAGTCTTAGATGGAGTTGACCCCTGCACCAAAGTAGGAATCAGATTTTCATTGTTAGTTGATTTAGTTTCCTCTATATCACTTGATTCTTATTCCATTTTTAGTTTGTCATATATTCCATATGTCTGATGATCTTTCTGTTCAATTTTGGATTTTAAAAATGAAGATTCATCAAATTTAACATTTATGGCTTCAACAACTTCTTCAATCTGAAATTGTAGCACTTATAAGATTTTCTTGAGCATGGATATCCAACTAAAATACCTTCATCAGTTCTAGAATCCAACTTTCCCATATTTTTATCAACTTTCTTTATGTAACACTTACTACCAAAGATTCTAAAGTGTTTTACACTTGCTGGCCTACCTTTCCATAACTGATAAGGTGTTTTTTCATAGTTATTTCTCAACAAGATTCTATTCAAAATATCAACAACAGTATGGACATCTTGAGGCCAAAGTATGTTACTCAATTTAGATTCATTTACCATTAATCTTGCCATCTCCATAACAATCCTATTTTTCCTTTCAACAACACCATTTTGTTGAGGTGTTTCAGTAACAGAAAAATGTCTTTTGATACCATTATCATCACAATACTTATTGAATTCTTTAGAAACAAACTCTCCCCCATTGTCTGATCTTAAGCATTTCATTTTCATGTCAATTTCATTTTTAGTCAATTCTTTGAAAATTTGAAAACAATTGAATGTTTCAGACTTCTTTTTCAACAGAAACATCCAAGTCATCTGAGTAAAGTCATCCACAAATAACAGAAAATATATTTCACCATTTAATCATGTTCTCCTCATAGGTCCACAAACATCAACATGTACTATTTCCAAAGGTTTTGTTGTAGAGTGTTCTTAGGTATTAAACCTAATTCTAGTTTTTTTACCATGTTGACACTGTTTGCAAATAGAACTGGTAAGATTCTTCATGACAGGTAAATCTCTTATAGATTCCATATTGTTTAATTGAATCATATTTTCAAAGTTAACATGCCCAAGCCTTTTGTGCCACAACCAACTTTCATCTTCATTCCCAAGATAACAATTTTCCTTTTTCTCATCTATTATGTAAATGTTGTTCGGTGTTCTTGTAGCTGTACCAACTAACCTATTTGTTTTGACATCTCTGATTTGACAATTTTTAGAATAAAAAATCATATAATTTCCTTTATCACAAGTTTGACTTACACTCAATAAATTGTGATCCATATCCTCAACCAACAAAACATTTTCAGCCATAATATTTTTTTTATTCAGACACACAGTACCTCTTCCAATTATCCTAGCTGATTGTTCATTACCAAAAGTAACTGTACCTTTTCCTTCATCCAATGTAACAAAATTAAGTTTTCTTCCTATCATATGCTTTGAACATCCACTATCCACACACCATTTTACTTTATGATCAGCCTGTAAAACTAGAGTGCATTTTTCAGATTCTAAATGGTCACTTTTCTTTTTCCACCATCTAGCTTTTAGATTAGTGTAATTAGGTTCATTAGATTTCTAAAAGTTCATTGGACAGTTTCTTGACACATGTCCAAAATTATTACACCTATGACATTCACCCTCAAACCTTAAAACATAAAATCTATTATAGGAATTGTTCACACTGTTTTGAATGGTTCTAGAATGCCTTCTTCCATAATCAAACCTAGATTTGTCATGTATGTTATGTGCAATTATGTTTCTTGAAAAGGCATTGCAAAAAGCAGCTTTATGTCCATACTTGTAACAAAAGAAACAATAGCCATCAAACCTATTTTGGTACCTTTCATAGCTTCTTCTATGTATTGTTAAATTATGATTTCCTTATTGCTTTACTTATTCCATCTGCTTGCTAGTGTCTTTCACATTTGTATGTCTTGTACTTGCTTTTTCAAAACTTGTACTAGTATTTGCATTAGTAGACTCGGATTTATAACCAATTCCAGTTTTGTCATTTGTTGGTCTTTGATTACTAATAATCTATTATAAAATCCTTGAGCTATCATCCATGTTATTTTCTTGTACCTTCTTTCTTAATGAAACAACTTCGAGTTCCAGACCATCATTTTCCTTTTCCTTTTATACAAGAAAATTGTTTAGTGCTTCCTCAATTACTCTAGCTTCTTCTGTTTTGAGCTTTAAATCAATTATTATAGTTTTAGTGCTTTCTATCAACTTGTTAGATTTTTGTATCTCATTTTCATGATTCTTAATTTATTCTTTGAAATGTTTACATTATCTTCTTACCTTTCTAAGTTCATTCAAAGCACTTACAATCTCGGCTTCCAAATCAACTTCACCTTCTTATTCTTTACTAACTTTATCATTCTGATTTTCTATAGCCATAAAAAGTCTTATATCTGAGCTAACATCACTTTCATTTGATTATGAAGAGTCACTAACATCTTTAATAAATAGACTTTTCTTTTTTTATGAGTTTCTTTGAAAATACTTCTTATACTTGTTCTTGTATTCTTTACTCTTTCTATTGCTTTCTTATTCACCATCAAAATGCTTATTGAAATGACACTTGGAAGAAAAATGTCCTATTCTACCACAACCAAAACATTTAAGAGGAAGCTTACCTTTTAATTTTCCAGTACCCTTTTTCAGATTTTTGACAAAATTAGCTTCTTCCATATCCTCTTCTGAATCCCCATAATTGATGGTTTATGCTTCAACCTTTTTCTTGTCCTTCTTTTCTACCTTGAAAGTTGCTTCTTTCCTAGAAGAATTCTCACCAGAGGTCCTCATCTCATATGCTATTAGTATCCCATGTAGTTCATCCATTTCTAAAGTAGCAAGGTCAATTCTTTCTTCTAAAGAAGATATTTTTGGATCAAATCTTACAGGTAGAGATCTAAGTACCTTTTGTACAATATTAGCATTTTTAACTTCTTCTCCTAGACCTCTCATGGTATTAACTACTTCATCAATACGAAGGAAATAAGTTGCTATATATTCATATTCTTCCATTTTTAAACTTTCAAATTGACTCCTATATGACTGTAACTTAGCATTCTTCACCTTAGTGTCTCCTTCATAAACATTTTTCCGCTTGTCCCATAATTCTTTTGCTGACACACAATGCATAACCTTAATAAATTTGACCCTGCTAAACCTCCAAGTATTGCATACATAGCTTTGGAATTGCTTTCATAAAATTTATTACCTGCAACATCTGTTGGAATGGTTGCTGGAACACTATATTCATTCAACACAACTTGCCAAAAATCTACTCCTTGATCTTGCAAAAACGATTTCATCCTGATACTGCAAAAGGCATAGTTATGTCTATCAAATAGAGGTAATCCATGTTTTGTAAATTCAGATTTCTTATCCATCATAAAGGACCAAAATTCCAGTGATTAAACTGAGTTTTGAAGTAACCTGCTCTGATACCAATTGTTGGACAAGTTGAGCAACTGAGAGTGGGGGGGGGTGAATCAGTTGTATACACAATTTTCACTTTTATCTCTTTAACACATATTAATTATTTAATGCAGATTAAAACCTAATAAATATTTTGTCTTAGTGAAAATGAATTAGTAACCATCAATCACATGAAATGGACAGAAACAAAAAGAATTTATGAGGAAACCCATAAAGGGAAAAACCACTTCTTCTTCTTCTGGATCTAAAGCAAGCAAGCTACTTCAGTTACATCAAATTTTGTTTGAGAAACTACTCAGATGAGGCTACTACCACTTTATCTTCAGCACCTACTGAAAGACAACTTATACTTCTTGAATGCAAGCTTCAAATTGCAATGAGATGGTTAGTATCCCTAGCTCCTCCCTTCCTCCCTTTAGTATTGGCTTCAACCTATTTCAAACACTCTTCTTAAACTGTCAATATCCTTTTGTTAATTTCTTTCTGTGAAAACAAACCTGTAAACATCAATTCCATCTTTTCCACACCTGTTATTGTTTTCAACCAATACACATGTTACCCAATTGCAACTTTCTTCACACTCTGTCAATGCCAAAAGTGATCATCTCAATATGTTCATGTTTACTCTATTATAAAACTTTATTCTAGATCTATAATGCATTTACCCCTACGTTTTCCTTCCAACAAATGATCAATAAATTTCCAGGAAAAACATGAATGAACCTATACGTTTTTCTTTGGCAAATGAGCAATAGAGTTCCAAGAAAAAAATGTGAATGAACCTCTGCATTTTTCTCTTTGGTAAATGACCAACAATGTAATATCCCTATGCCGAACCCAATTGTAATGTAAATGAAAATGTACTTAAGTTGGTAATTTGTTTGATATCCTTTTGTATGCACATTTCATGGCATAGTGCGCGCATGTACTGCACAGTAAAATGAGGAAGTTTGCACATTCCAGGATACTGTGCGCAACAACATAAGTGTGCGTGATTTTGAGGCTAGGTAGCCTTTTGTGTATATGTTTCATTTTATAGGCTGGTGAGCCAGTTATTATAAGCTAGGATGCTTATGTTTTGATTAGGCCAGAGAGCCTAAATGTTAAAGGCCAATGCACCTATTTTTGTATATGTCTCATAATTAATATAAAATACATCGCTACGTGTAGACCGACCACGATAAAAGAATATAGAGGACTAAACTCCACTAGTTAGGGAAAGGGAGGGGCCTAAAATTTAAGGAAAATGAGCTAAGCTAGGGAGCTTAAGAGAAAAAGGAATATTATATTAATATTTCTTAAATCATAAAGTATGGATAATTATTTTATCCTAAGTTCTAAAGTTGGGGATAAGTATGCCAAAGTAGCTCCCAACATGACAAGTTTCAAGTTGGGGACATGCATACATATTGTTGGGAGTTAGTTTATTTTCCCATATTTTCCATCATTCTTCCCATCATTCCTTCCATCATTCAGTCATCTAGTCAATCATCCATGAGCATGCACACGTCCATTGAGTTATCTTTCGTATCTTCATGACTGTACCTGAACTTGTATCCATAGCCATTTTGTGTTGGTGTATCTGGTTAGCTTGAGAGATGGACTGAAGAAGCAGGTTGTCAGGCCTGTGGGATATTGAAGAGGCAGGTTTTGAAGCCCATGAGAAATTATCCGGGTGAGATAATTTTTGGGAATTGATTTCCTAAAGGTGCTAAATTGCAGCTACAGTGCTCCGAGACTTCATGTCTGGCCTATTGCTGAAGCCCGGAAAGGAAGTGGTATAGCCAAAGGACTATTGAGCAGAGATGGGGCACACTTCTTGGGTGGGACAAGCATGTGGGGAATGAGGGATTATAGGTTGTTAGTTTGATTTGGCACCTGAGACAAAGTCTTTTCTGTTGTTTATGAGCCTTTAGCCTGGTTAGGAATCCCTTTGCTTGGGTGGAGTTTAGTCCCAGCTCGGGGGTGACTCACTGTTGGGCGTGATGAATAGTGTGGTCTAGGGCTGGGAGGTTTGTGGAAGGTATGCACACAATTGGTGATATTCTTACCAAGATAAGTGTCAACTGTGTGATAAATTTACATGCTGTATTGTTATTTATGTGCTTATTTTTATGTGTTATCATATGTGTGGTTATAACGATGTTTATTTTTATGGGTATTTTCTGTATATGCTGCATGTATATGTTGACTATTATTTCAGTGTGAATCCATGCATTTAAACATGTATTTGTATGTTTATGTTATATATATATATATATATATATATATGTTTCTGCAAGAGCTTTGTGTATATATATTTTAATTGCATGCAGTTCAAAATTTTTATGTGGCATAGCTCAGTGGAATGTTGGGTATGTTACAGTATGTTCCATAGAGAGAGAACAATAAGAGTTCTCTGGCGTAGCATGGCCCGGCATGGATGGTCGAGGACGTTGCAATATGGTATCAGAGCTTGAGTTTTCAACACTAAGCCTGGATGGGCCAATAAATTTGAGTTGAAGCGAAATGTCATGGTAAAAAGTAACAACAACTAGGTGGAATTGGAGAAAAGCCCCAATTTCTATTGTTAAATTCATGATAAAATGGAGAAATTCGGGCAAGTGATGAGATATTCTTGATTTAATATTTGTTCTAGCAAATTTGGATCTAGAATGGGTCGAATTTGAAGTTACAATGAAGCCATGACAGATGGAGAGAGTTTAGTAGTTAAAATTCTTAATTTGCGAATTGATTTTGGATAAATTAGTTCCAGAAATGTCAACTTACAATGATTTTTTGTTGCATAGGTTGAACTGGTGTTATCAGGGTGAAATTGAAAAAATTTCATGGTTGCAGAATGTCGATGGTAAATTAGGGAAAAAGTTGATCCAAAAGCCCCAATTTCTGCAGTGGAATTCACGAGGAATTGATGCACATAAAAATGAATGTGCACAGGTGGGCACACTAAAAATACATGATGCGCAGTGAAAATCTTGTGATAGGTAAAATTCGGCATTGCATGACAACATATTGGTGTGCTGGTGTGTGTGCTAAATTTTGGTGCCATGCGGAAAAATGTTAGTGTGCAGGTGTGCGAGCTAAATTTTGACAGTGCACGGAAAAATGTTGGTGTGCGCACTAAATTTTGGGCATCACACGGGAAAATGTTGGTGTACAGGAGTGCACGCTAAATTTAGCATTGTGTGGTGTGCACACACAAAATAATGACGCGCGTGGTGTGCGCAGGGTTGGCAGAGCGCAGAGGAGTTTTGTTGGTGCGCACGCAATGTGGGTATATGTTGTCACACGACAATTTAGTTAGTGGTGCGCGCAAAGTTTTGGTGCGCTATGAAGATGTACTAAAATATGGCATGGTGTAGTGCATAGAGTACATTGTGCATGGAATATCAGCACAAAATACAAAAACTGCATGCAACAGGTAATAGTGCAAGAACAAAAACTGCACGCGGTGAATATTGGTGCATGACACAAAGGTAGTGCATGCAAGATATTAGCGCGAAAGAGAAATGATACACTGTGGTTTTAAGGTGCGCAAAGCACGATTTACCTTGTGTTGTTGCTGTGCATGGTAAATATGGGTTACAGGTTGAAATTTGTGCACAAAAAGTTGTTTGAAAGGTGAACGACAGCAGAAAACCAACGATTTTCTGTGACGTTTTATATCATTTGAACGTCATCTTTTTGCAACGCGTTTTTGAGGCCCTTAAGAGCGTTTTTAGCAACGAAAAAACCATAAGAACAAAGTGTGCCAAGGCACACTTGATCTTTTCATTTCAAATAAAATATCTAGGAGAGAGCTTTCTAATGGTGTAAACCATTCGTCAAATGAAGCTTTTATGAGAAAGTTACAACACAAACAATGAAAGGTAAATTTTAAGACCCAACTAACTTCAAAGAGCCATAACTTTTTGCTCCGAAATCATATTGAGGTGTAGGAGCAGTCAATGGAAATATATTGAGCCATAGAAGACATTTCCAAAGTTCAATTAAATTTTTGGGCATGTTAAAAATTTTTAATATGGAAAATAAGGCACGTGTAGCATTCCAGACCAGAAACACAAATTGGCCTAGAACTTCAGCAAGTTGTAACTAGCAGCCAAGAACCCAGAAAGAGATGAAACTTGGAAAGAGTGTCCATAATATGTATATGAGGAAACCCAATTGAGATCCTACAAAAAATCCAAAGGTGTAGGAGCAAAAATGCATAATTATAGCGTAGAGTTGCACGAACTTGAAAAATGAACAGAAAAATTAATGGACAATTTTCAAATAACCATAACTTTCTCCTCAAGACTCAGAATTGAGCATGGAAGTAGGTGATGGAAAGGTATTGGACAGTGGAATATGAAAATAAAACCATAGAATTAATTTGGGCATTCAAATTTTCAGAAAATCAGAAGAAATAATTCTGATATATTATTGAACCATAATGGTTAATATTTTCATGAAATTGTTGGAACAATTAGCCTGACAAAGTTTTGTTGGCTACACATTTTGTAGAATTAACAACAACTAGATCAGATCGAGATCAGAATATAGTCCAAAGGAATGGAGGAGGCACAGGGGACTTACATTTAGGAGTATGATATTAGAGGGATAGATGTCTATTTGGGCATTGAAGGAACAAACTCCAATGGACATGGAGATGAAAGGAATGAAAACATGAATATGGAAGAGACCATTAAAAATTTTCAGAAGGATGTCCAAAGACATAAAGATGATAATGAAAGGCTTATGAAAGCTAAGGATCAACATGATGACTTCAACATGAATTTAATGTAGAGCTTGAACCAAATAGAAAAGAAATTGGACAAGGAGAGTGGCTCAAGAAAATTTGGAAGTCACAGGCCTTGTGATGAGAAAAGAAGAACCAGAAGTGTTAGAAGACATCACCACCACTTCCTGAGGCATTCCAATAAGAGAGAACACAACATCTTGAGTCCATCCCTTGTCAGGAAGCATAAGGGGTCTGGGGTGGATGAGCTACGAGGAGAAATGAACAAAATCAAACCTCCTACATTTGATGGTGAGCACAAGAAGGATGAAGATCCAGAGACATGGTTGTTGGGCATGAGAAAGTATTTTCAATTGCATAATTATTGTTCCCATGTAGAAGGTAGAATTTCTATCTATAAACTCAAGGGAAATGCATCCATGTGGTGGGATCAACTTGTGCAAGTGTAACACATTAAAGAGAAAAGTGTTACTTGGAGGGAATTCAAGAAGTATTTTGAGAAGAAATACTTGACTAAGAGATACTATGACAAGAAAATGAAAGAGTTCTTTGAAATCAAGCTTGGGAGTATGACAATAGATGAATATGAGAAGATTTTTAGAACTATTGAAGTATGTTTGTTTCATCAAGGATGAGATAGTTAAAATTCAAAGGTATTTGAGTGGATTTCCATCATTCATCAGTGAAAAAATACAATATGATCATCCAAATAAATTGGAGGAGACCATAAGGTGAGCTAAATGCCTTTATGATCAACAAAAATTAAGGCCAACATTCCAAAAAGCTTGGGAAGACAAAAAGAAATTCAAGGTGGATCAAAAGAAGAAGGGGCCTAAGCCACCATTCTTCAGAAATAATCCTTAGGGACAACCAAATCCTAGAGAGCCCAGAGCGATTGAAACAGGGGGTCAAAGGACAAGGCAACCACCTATTCAATGTTGGAGTTGTAAAGGAGATAATAGGTACATAGATTTTCCTCACAGAGGTGAAAAAAGGAGGATTGTTCATAATGTACAACAAGATGAAACAGTTGAGGACATGGGCATAAATGTACCAAGGATCTATGCAGCCCTAGACAACAAGAAAGCAGAGTATCAAGCACATATGATTGAAGTGGAAGGTATGATCAACAACCAAACCATTTCTATTTTAATTGATTCAGGAGCTAGTCATAGTTATATAGATCCTAGGATGGTGGAAAGTTTGCATTTTCCAAGAAGCAAGCATGGAAAATATTGGTTGGTGCAGATGGCTACCAAAGCCAAAAGAAAATTTAATGAGATGGTTAAGTCATGTCTTATGGACATGAATGGACTGAACACCAAGGCCGATTTGAACATCTTTCCTTTAGGTTCCTATGATTGTCTAATTGGGATGGATTGGTTGGACCAACATCAAGCTATGTTTGACTGTCATAACAAGGAATTCAATTTCTTGGATTAGGAAGGAAGACTAAGGAAAGTGCAGGGGATTCCCAGGGCAATAACCATCAGAGAGATTTCATCATTGCAGCTGAACAAATGTTATAGGAAAGGGTGTCAAATATTTGCAGCACATATGGAAGAGACACCTAAAGATAAGGTGCCAAATTTGTAAGATTATGTAGTCCTAAAAGAGTTTGAGGATGTGTTCAGGGAGGTACTGGGACTACCCCCAAAGAGAGATATGGATTTCTCTATAAATTTAATGCCTAGAGCAGCTCCAGTGTCAAAGACTCCTTACAGAATGAGTACACCAGAGCTGAAGGAGTTGCAAATGCAACTTGAAGAGCTTATGAAGAAGGGGTATATACACCCAAGTGTGTCACCTTAGGGTGCCCCAGTCTTGTTTGTAAATAAAAATGATGGAACATTAAGACTTTGCATTGATTTCAGACAGTTGAATAAAGTGACTATAAAGAACAAGTATCCTATGCCAAGGATTGATGATCTTTTTGATCAACTGAAGGATGCAAAGATATTTTCAAAGATAGATCTCAGGTCAGGATACCATCAGGTAAGGATTAAGGAGGAAGATATCAACAATACCACCTTAAAGATAAGGTATGGTCATTATGAGTTCACAGTGGTGCCATTTGGGTTGTCAAATGCACCAATTGTTTTCATGTTCTTAATGAATGGTGTTTTTCGAGAATATTTAGAAAAGTTTGTCATTGTCTTTTTGGATGACATTCTTATATATTCTAGGTTAGAGGAAGAGCATGATCATCATTTGAGGATGGTGTTGCAAGCATTAAGGGAGAATCAGTTTTATGCCAAATTGAGCAAATGCTAATTTTATCAGAAGCAAATTCATTATTTGGGGCATATTATTTCAAAGGATGGGATAACAGTGGATCCTGAGAAGATAGAAGCCATTAGAGAATGGTCAACGCCAAATAATGTGGCTGAGGTTGAAAGGGCATGAAAGACACTATGCCACTCATGATTTGGAGTTGGCGGCCATAATGCATGCATTCAGGAAATGGATACACTACCTCATGGGGAAAAGGTTTGAGCTAAGAATAGACCATAATGGTCTGAAATATTTATTTAATCAGCCAACTCTAAATGCTAGGAAAAACAAATGGTTATAATCTCTAAGTGAATATGACTTTGATATAAATCAAATCAAGGGGAAAGAGAACAAAGTGGCTGATGCACTCATTAGAAGAGTGCATGAATTGCATGCTACAACCATTAGCATGTACCGATCAAATTTGAAAGACATAATTATAGAGGTTTCCAAATCAGATTTGCAATACAAGGAATTAGTAGCAAAATTATAGCAAGGTATTTTGCAGCAGAAAATTGAAGAATACAAGCTAGATAATGATGAAATTTTCATGTACAGGGGAAGAATTTATGTACCAAATTATCATGAATTTAAAAATTTGATATTGAGAGAAATGAATAATGTACCTTATGCTGGGCACCTAGGATATCAAAAAACTATTGTAGCTATCAAAAGCCAATATTATTGGCCAGGCATGAAGAAAGAGGTTGTTGATTTTATTGCTAGATGCTTGGAATGCCAAAAGGTAAAGGATGAGCATAGACGCCCAACTGGTTTTCTACAACCATTACCCATTCTTGAGTGGAAATGAGAAATTGTAACAATGGATTTCATCACCAAACTTCCCAGAACAAACAAGAAACATGATTATATCATGGTAGTGGTGAATAAGCTTACTAAAGCTGCCCATTTTGTTCCAGTTAATCTCACTCACAAGGCAACCAACATCGTTGATGTTTATATGAAAGAAATTGATATATTACATGGCATACCCAAGACAATTGTGTTTGACAGAGATCCAAAATTTACCTCAAAATTTTGGAAGGGATTATTTAATGTATTTGGAACAAATTTGAATGTCAGTACAACTTATCATCCAGAATCAGATTGACAAACAAAGAAAGTGAATCAAGTGATTGAGGATATGTTGAGGATGTATGTGATGGATAAACCATCAAAATGGGAAGAATACCTACAATTGGTAGAGTTTTCTTATAACAATGGGTACCAAGAATCTCTAAAGATGAGCCCATTTGAGGCACTTTATGGAAGAAAGTGCAACACACCAGTAAGCTGGGATAACCCAACAGACAGAGCAGTGTTTGGGCCAGATTTTCTCAGGGAAATGGAAGAGAAAATGATAAAAATAAAACAAAATTTAAAGGCTACCCAAAACAAGCAGAAAAGTTATGTTGATAAGGGTAGAACTCATAGGGAATTTAAAGTGGGTGATCATGTATTCTTGAAAGTAAAAGTCGACAGAAGTTCCTTGAAGTTGGGAAATTGTTCAAAGTTGGCAGCTCGCTATTGTGGGCTGTTTGAAATCCTAGAGAGGATTGTTTCAGTAGATTATATGATTGCATTTCCTACATCTATGTCTGTTCATAATGTAAACCATGTATCATTACTCAAGAAATATATACCTGATGCTAATCATGCTATTGATTGGAAAGTGATTCAGGTGGAGCAACAAGGCACTTTCCAAGTGCATCCGGTACACATTCTAGACTAGAAAATCAAATATCTCTAGAATCGAGCCATAGGGATTGTAAAGGTCCAATGGATCTGGTACGGTCGTGAGAATGCTACTTGGGAGCATGGGGATGCAATGCAGGTAGAATACCCACATATTTTTGAGGATTTTTGAAATTGTGTTGTATATGGGTACATGATGCACTAAGGATAGTGCATAAATAAGGGGAGGAGATTGTAATATCCCTAGGGCGAACCCAATTGTAATGTAAATGAAAATCTACTTAAGATAGTGAGCTGCTTGATATCATTTTGTATGCACATTTCATGGCATAGTGCGAGCATGTACTGTGCAGTAAAATGAGGAAGTTTGCACATTCCAGAATACCATGCACAACAAAATAACTACACGCGATTTTGAGGCCAACTAGCCTTTTGTGTATATGTCGTGTTTTATAGGCTGGTGAACCAGTTATTATAAGATAGGATGCTTATGTTTTGATTAGGCCGGAGAGCCTAGATGTTAAAGGCCAGTGCGCCTATTTTTGTATATGTATCACAATTAATATAAAATACACCAATGCGTGCATACTGACCACAATAAAAGAGTATGGGGGACTAAACTCCACTAGTTAGGGAAAGGGAGGGGCCTAAAAGTTAAGGAGAAGGGGCTAATCTAGGGAGCTTAAGCCAAACAAGAATATTATATTAATATTTTCTAAATCATAAAGTATGGATAATTATTTTATCCTAAGTTCTAATGTTGGGGACAAGTAGGACAAAGTAGCTCCCAACATGACAAGTGTCAAGTTGGGGACATGCATACATATTGTTGGGACTTATTTCATTTTCCCATCTTTTCCATCATTCTTCCCATCATTCTTCCCATCATTCCTTCCATCATTTAGTCATCCAGTCAATCATCCATGAGCATGCAGACACCCATTCAACTATCTTTTGTATCTTCATGACTATGATTGAACTTATATCCATAGCCATTTTGTGTTGGTGTATCTGGTTAGCTTAGGATATGGACTGAAGAAGCGGCTTGTCAGGCCCGTGAGAAATTCTCTGGGTGAGAGAATTACTGGGAATTGATTTCCTGAAGGTGTTAAACTGCAACTATAGTTCTATGATACTTCCTATCCGGCCTGTTGCTAAAGCCCATAAAGGAAGTGGGGAAGCCGAAGGACTGCTGAGAAGAGAAGGGGCACACTTCCTAGGTGGTACATGTATCTGGGGAATGAGGGACTGTAGGTTGTTAGTTTGAGTTGGCACCTAAGACGAGATATTTTGTATTGTCTATGAGCCTTTAGCCTGGTTAGGAATCCCTTTACCCGGGTGGAGTTTAGTCCCAGTTCGGAGGTGGCTCACTATTGAGCATGATGAACAGTGTGGTCTAAGTTTGGGAGGTTCATGTAAGGTTTGCACGCAGTTGGTGATATTATTACCAAGATAAGTGTCAAATGTGTGATAAATTTACATGTTGCATTGTTATTACGTGATTATTTTTATGCGTTATCATATGTGTGGTTATAATGGTGTTTATTTTTATGGGTGTTTCCTATATATGCTGCATGTATATGTTGACTATTATTTCAGTGTGAATCTGTGCATTTAGAAATGTATTTGTATGTTTATGTTTTATATATATATATGTTTCTGCAAGAGATCCATGTGTATATATTTTAATTGCATGCAGTTCGAAAATTTTATGTGGCATAGCTTAGTGGGATGTTGGGTATGTTACACTATGTTTCGTAGAGAGAGAACAATAAGAATTCTTTGGCGTAGTGTGGCCCGCCATGGATGGCCGGAGACGTTACAAACAGAGTTCCATGAAAAAACGTGAATGAACCTCTGCATTTTTCTCTTCGAAAAATGAGCAACAGAGCTCCAAGAAAAAACATGAATGAACCTCTGTGTTTTTCTCTTCGACAAATGAGCAACAAAGTTCCAAGAAAAAACATGAATGAATCTCTGCGTTTTTCTCTTCGGCAAATGAGAAACAGAGTTCCAAGAAAAAATGTGAATGAACCTCTGCGTTTTTCTCTTCGGCAAATGAGCAACAGAGTTTCAAGAAAAAATGTGAATAAACCTTTGCGTTTTTCTCTTCGGCAAATGAGAAACAGAGTTGCAATAAAAAACATGAATGAACCTCTGTGTTTTTCTCTTAAAAAACCCATCACTGAGTTCTTGAATGCACTCTGTTCTCTCTGTGTTTATCTTTCTCTTACCAAGATCATGAATTTCATTAGGAAGTGTTTTCATTAGTTTCTGTAGCTATCAACGTTAACTTTTTTCTTACTTATCTAGCAACCTTCCTTAACATATGAGCTTTGGTGATATAACTTATAGTGCCCTTTTCCTTGCCTCTTTAACTAAGATTTTGACCACCTGTTCATTTGGTTAATTGAGTTGCTAGTCCAACTAATGCAAATCAAACTCTTACTCATAAATGCAATAATGAGAAGTTTGGCATCAATGGAAATAATGCCCATTCACTCTGTGCAATCTAGCCAACACTTTTTCCCCAACAAAATCACCTCTTCTTCATTAATATGTTATTTATGTTCAAAACAAAAACAACTCTTTCTCTATTAATAACCATGAAATATTGGGTAGTTTTCCATCACTATAATAATGAGTCAAACATTGCATTATCTTGGATTCCTCAATGTCACTAATAACTTTAACATTTTTTTCTTTGTTATTCCTAACATATAAAAAATTTCATAAGCATTCTATGACATTATTTCCAATATGCATTGTGTCAAACAAATGTTCTACTTGTAGGTGATCATAGTAGGGAAACTAACTGAATTGGATGGATTATAATTTCATACCTAGTCGATCCCACTCTAATTACCATTGGGAAACATAAAAGAAAAAATATTTTTTAATAGAGTAAATAGAAAAAAAAAAGATATAAAAAGACTAGAACAAGTAACAAATATGGATGTAACTAAAACCATTTAATTTCCACAATTGTTCTCAAATTCCCTTTTCCATATTTGAGGCATCATTATTTTTTCCCCAACCTGTTCCTACCCATTGAAGTGATTTATTTTATTTTATTTTATTTTGTATATATCAATACCTATGGTTCTTAGGGAGGAAATGTATGTACTAATTGTAACCTCATTTCCTAAATTTATTGAACATCTAGATATTATTTTGGGACCACATATTGGACATGCATATTTTCCCTTTGTTTGAAGACTTGCAAGATATAGACTAATTTTAATAAAATACCAAAATATTCAAAAAAATATGTGAAGTAATAGAGGATATATAGAGTTACATTGTAATTTACATACCACAAAAATGTGTTAGCCCCAATGCTTCATGAATCCCCGATGCAAGTATTCCATATAATTGAAATTGTTTTTGGCCTAATGGTATGGATATATAGTACATAGTGATGCCAACCCATAACTTTAAAAGTTAATCAATAAGAGGATGAAGAAATACATCCATTTCTCTAACATGGTATTTACCTAAATATTTGAAAATACAAATAATTAATTCCTTGTACATACAAAATATGTAACAATTAAAAAAAATGGGCATGTCGTGAACGTTCCTAAAAATAAATACCCAGATCAATTAATTCTAACATTATGTTCTCC
>JZKD02S0667571.1:876211-898397 GCA_000966675.3 Picea glauca | reverse complement strand
ATATAATGAAAATAAGAAAGGTTTTCCTGGTTGAGGGTTTTCGGTAAAAATCTCTGTGTACTCTGTGTATGAGCCATTGATTAATTTTTGTATTTCTTAAGAATCTATATGCATTTCTTTACTTCGCAGGTTTAAAACTTACAAATTTGACCCCAAATGTAGTAGTGCAAAGAGGCTACGTACCTCAATGGAAACACCCAATTTTTTTTCGAATGATCCATTACTAGAATCAAACTAGGTGAGCATTCAGAGTTGGTCCTAATTTGTGGTACTAGCCAACAAAAGAGGATACTTATTTCATTACTAGGCTTTCTAAGAGGGGAGGATTTTTCCTACTTCCTAGATCTTCCACCTAGCATTGTGGAAGATATTTATTTCACATATGTATAGAAATATTCCAGTGCAACTATCACTGATCATATTGGCTTCCAGGTTGATGGTGGTTAGTTTCATTTACATCTATTTAGTGCATAGGAGTTTAGGTGCTTTTTGTTTATAGTTGTGACAATGGTATTATATACCTTTAATGGGTATCATATTAGTTATCTTCTAATTCACTATGTAGATAGTTTAGTTCAAAGGATTAGACAAACCATGTGGCCTGTTATTTTTTGTGATAGTTTTTTTTCTCTAGTTTGTTGTTGTGTGTTGAGGCCACACCAACACCCCCTTTATTTTTTCTTTTACAAGAAAAAGGAAATACCTCCCTTACTAAAATTTAATCCCTAATGCATAATCCTCTATTTCTTGAGCCTAATGTTAATTATTTTTCTACCTTGAGGGAGCTGGGGGTTTGATCTTGATCGATGCTTTTCTTGGATGACCTTGTTGATAATTTTTTCTAAATGGCTAATTCAAATTATACATCCTCTTGTTTGCATGTTGTGTTGAATGTATTCATATTTAAGCTCTCACATGTTGATCATACTCTTTTGTTTTTAACACTTGACTTGGATCATATGATCACTAATCCTTCTTTTGAGTTGAGACTTGGCACATGTGGTATTAAGACAATTATATACAACCACCCGTGTTTATTGTTGAAGAAACCCAACACTCATTTATAAATTTGATTAAAGGAAGGTAATATAATGTTTATTGTATGTTGACAAGCCTCCCTTTAATCTCATGAATGATCTCATTTTTCTATTTTATAGGAGTAGGTTCGCAGGGCCACTTCATTTACACGACTTCTCCAGTCTTGAAATGCAAGTGGGGGAATCCCTTAATCCTTATCCAGAACCTTGACCTTGATCCTTACTAGGATTCTCCTTATTGGGAAGCGAATTAACTTGGATTAAAGTTGCCGCAAGGTATGAACCTCCCAAAGCTATCAAATCACTAGTAAATTTGGGTCCATTTTCCATGGTCATTTCAATGCTCTTGCGATGTCATGTCATGGAGATTGTTATGAATCTTGGGTCTCTTAAACGTTTCTTCACGTGTTATGTCAAGTGCGATGAACCTGGGATAACGTCGCACGAGAAATGAACCAAGGAAGTCATCGTGAGAGAGAAAACCTATGGTGGTCATCACAAGAGAGATGACCTATGGTGCTTGCCACATGAGATATGACCAATGGTGATCGTGGCAAGAACGACAACCGAGGAAGCGCGTCATAAGAGAGATGACCGGAGTAGTTCTTTCGATGAACAATTCAAGAACAAGGTATCATCGACGGTAACGATAGTTCGTCTCTCTTGCAATAACCCTAGTAGTTCTTACAATGAACTATCAATACTATCAACGATCCCCTTCGTCGCAAGAGAAATGACCTATCCTATTTTTTGCGAAAAACAATTCGTTGTAAGAGAGACGAAGTGTCGATAGTTATGATGAACTATCCATACTATCGATGATCATCTTCATCGCAAGAGAAACGACCTATCCTATTTTTTGTGATGAATAATGCATCGCAAGAGAAATGAAATATATCTATTTAAAAAATAAATAAGAAATATTAATGCAAGAGAGTTCCTTTGAGGGTTATCAATTGCAACATCTCCATAACATATGGTTCAATAAATAATCATATTATTTAATTAATACATCTTTTATACTCTTTTATGTGAAGGGTTGTATTATAGAATGGGTTCATTCATTTTTAAATGTGAGTATTGTTTGATTTTATGTTATGCAAATTTTGCAAAAATGTGAAAGGAAATTTTATGAGAGAACACAATTAGCAAGGAATACCCATGATAACATAGTTTAGAGATGAATTTATTCTCACAAATGGGATACATGATTTGTAATTTCTTACTGTAAGTTTTCAAACCAACTCAATTATGAAGACATCAACTCCAATGGAGTTGTATTCTAAGTTTTTCTAGTATTTTATTTGATTTCCAAATTACCAATATCTTTATTAACATAGTTGTATGTACAACTTGTAAGCCTTATAGAATTGGGAAATAATATATGGAAATATACATGTTGGTACATGTATAAGCACAATCATAAACCATATTGATATGTGATCATTGTTTAACAACAAACATACAAATGCTAGAAAACATTGGGCTAAACTAGAAGAAAAATGTAGTATTAATGAAAGAACTCCTTAGCATTGAGAAATTCATATAAAATTATAAAAAAAGTGCAGAAGCTTGAACTAGAAAATGTATTTTTCATGAGATATAAGTTGTTGTTCTAGACTAACAAGTTGCTTGTTCTATGCATGTTATTGGTCAAGCTTTTGCATATTTTATTTTTTAAATAAGGAAGTACAATAAATTTAGTAATAGGAAGGTGTGCAAAACCCAAAGATTGTAAACGAGTAGTGGGCTTGTAATGTCCACATGTAGGTTTTTGATCATGGGACATAATATTATAGAACAACCTAAGATTTAATGCATTGTAATGGAGATAGCTTGTGCCCCTTCTAAAGGACAAAATAAAAATACTAATGTTCAACCACCTAGATAACCATTTGATGCAAAAACATATCCCCACAAACCATTAGCACCATCAATGAGGTGTGTGGATGTTGGTATGGTCATTCTTTGAAAATATTACATATGATCATGACATTTGTGCAAATCCTAGAGGAATTATGGGCTGAGTTCATTTTGCATAGATAGGATAACATTGGATCTATTCCAACATATCATATCCAAAAATGGGGAATGACTTCTATACATATCTCCATTGAAGTCTTATAAAAATGAAGCAAGATTGTGAATAAAGTGAATACAAAACCACATACATCATAGTAGAAATTTTTAAAATTGAACAATAAGTGAGAAATAACAATAAAGTCTTGTGAGAGGGCTCCATCTACTGCCATTGCAAAAGTATTTGATTCATGCAAGAGTGTGTTCTTCAATTTTATGCTTGTATAGTTTGAGTCCATAGCATTGAATATGAAAATCACTATGGAATAAGTAGCACTAAACTATAATGAAGTTCAAAGAACGATATCTCTACATGATAGGAAGGAAAAATAATTGAAACAAGCATATTAGGTTTTTGAAATATTTTGAGAAAGAAAAAATGTCAAGCCATTGAAAATTGTTTATTTAAGAAGGGAGTTGAGCGGATCAAACACAATTACAATATTCTATTCAAATTTTCTATTACTTTTATTTTCTTCTTGATATTACAATTTTTTTGACAATGTTCTTTTCCATGTATTCTTTTTGCAAATATTTTTTATATGGTCAATTTTGAGCCTAGCATATTACAATGAAAAGCACAAGAAACTTGTAAATAATGATAAAAATTAGAAATAAATACAACTTCAATGAATATTTCAAGTCAAATGAAGGATGTCAAACAATCAATGTTTGAAAAAAATAAGAGAAAACTGATAGCACCAAGGAAAAAGAAACTTGGCAAAGTGGAAATTAGAGCCATGAAAATTGTCTATGCATATGCCAATGCACATTAAAAATACATAGCCAAATTTTCTATGCACACTAAATTGTCTATGAATATGCCAATGCACATTAAAAACATGTTACGTAAAAAATAATAATACATATTCCATAATCAATCACACTCTATATACTAGTTTTGTAAGATGATACAATGGAGTTGCTAGTACATATTCCATGTGCTTCTCTTATTCCTTACTAGTCATCGAGCTATCATGTTCTTCTACTATGAAGTGGTATCTATATCTCATGTTGACAACATGATTAATGAACTAATGCCCTGGTGCAAGTTACCTCACTGAGAATCGGGCAACCCTCCCAGGAGTCCAAGTGAGTCTAGCTAACGTCGATCCCAGGTACAACACCATCTTCCATGTGTTGTCACCTTGGGTAGTAATTCTAAAATATTATGGCCTCTATGGTACCACCTACTATACCAAAGTAGAGGGGGGGCAATCGATAGTCAACACAAAGACCAACAAAGCAGGGTTGATTACTTTGTTGGCCCCAATGTGACCTCGTGCTTGACCCTTGTGTTAGAATGGATTCCCAAAGTTAGTGATATAGCAATTGGATTTCACTCCCCAACTCAAAGATTTATGCTTTTTTAGAAGCTTTGGAAAGTTATTCTCACAATCATATTCCAAATCTCTACACCTAACCTAACATGGGATTGAAGAGCCCTAGAAAATTTGCTAGATAAATTTTAATTAGCGCTTGATTTTAGGTTGTTGTTACTCAAAGGAGTGGTCATGAAACTGATGGCATTTCGACTCAACTCTTTAAACCATGCAAGAGGAAAATGAAATGCAAGAATTTCAACTTTGATG
The DNA here is from genome assembly GCA_000966675.3 of Picea glauca. Classification (NCBI taxonomy): domain Eukaryota; kingdom Viridiplantae; phylum Streptophyta; class Pinopsida; order Pinales; family Pinaceae; genus Picea; species Picea glauca. The sequence continues at coordinate 893,689 of JZKD02S0667571.1, read as the reverse complement.
AAAACTAGATATGGAAGGGAGAAAGAGGTTTTAAGCAAAGAAATAATTTATTGATAGATTACTATATGTGCACTACTAATGACAAAAAGTATGATCTAATTATCGAGATAAATGGAAGAAAAATGAGCCAAATTTTAAAAATACCATGCAAATGTCATAGTTCACTTAGTACACCTATACAACATTGAATCAAATGTCATCATTTCTATCATAGTAAACTTTTATGATTATAGAAACCACCATACACATCTTAAATACGCATAAGGATCACAGGGGATTCAACTTGTTGACCAATATTTTATCACGTTCATTCATAAAGGTTTTTTTTTAAATTATGAACCCACATGTTGTGAATAAATGTGTTTGCGTCAAACAATGAAAATAACAATGTTATAATAAAGAAAAAATGATACAAACCCTTGTTTCATAAGATGAATGTCACATAAGGATTTCAAATTTTTATGTTCTCTAGAAATTATTAACCTTGACAATACATAAGAGGTGTAAACATGGTGATCTTAGTACCCGATAAATCTATGTTCCTAAAAAACAAAGGTTAACAAATTTACTTAAGTAGGGAAGGGATAATGATAACAATTATCATGAGAGCACAACATTCGAGCAAAGGTGAAAGAGAGAGGAGACAAGAGGTGAGAGGATACCACACTAGGATTGAACTAGTGAAGGGAAGAGAGGTGAGAGGAAACAACTATTACAAGGAAAGGTGAAATTTGGAAATTCTATCCTACAACTAGTGAGGGAATTAGAGGTGGAATTATCGTGAGGTGACATGAATGAAGACATGAAGTGATGATGTTAAAAGGAACCATCAAAGGCATTGATGATGGTGAGGTGATATTATCAATATTTTGGAAAGGAACCATTGAAATAACTAATATTAATTGTAAGGTGACATTAGTGAGGGCATGTACCATTGATTCTAGAAAGGCACCATTGAAGGCATGGGGTGAATATGTTAGAATGGGGATGGCAAAGGAACATAAGGAAATAATGTCAATTAATCACCACTGAAGGTAGGATGAGAGCATTGAGAGAGAGGAAATTTCATGGGAATGAAGGTGACCTTATAGCTATAGGCTACATGATGCAACCACCAAAGATAACCTCTTAGGGAATATATTAAGGGAGTGGTGACTAGTCTCAACTAAGGAATGCCATCTTGAGTTCAACCCTACTCAAGACAATGAACTAAAGGGAGACAAAAAAATATGAACAGATCAAGGAAATAGGTGGTTAATAAGAGAAAAGATAAGACAAGGAAGAGAGGAAAACATTTCCTTAGGCATCTTAAGGATAAGGTAAATAAGAGACATGAATAATAAAGGTATGATAGGCTATGATTAAGGGACTAGAAAAATGGAAGGGGGTAAGAAAAAATGGAGAGTAGGTGTTACCCTAAGAATATAAAGGTGATAATGGAGGAGAAAGAGATGGGTTGGATATGCAGACCCTGTGATAAGGATTCTAATGATATTTCCCTCAAATATACAATAGGCTTGTAGGATGTGTAGAATAGATGAAATCAACATTTAGGTTTTTGTTGAGATCTTCAAATTCAAGTACTAGCCTAAATTATTGTTTTTTCGCAAATTGTTTGATTCATGTGTGTAAGGGCCCCATCGTTACGACTACATGCGATGCAAAGAAAAATATTTTTTTTTTCAAGAAGGAAGGCAACAACGACAACAATTAATTAACACAACTTGACGACGTACACAACGCACACAAGTCAAGAAATAGACAACAAGGACCCAACATACTATCACATCAAGCAACTAGATGAAACATGTGATAATCCAAAATAAAAACAGCTACCCGCCCGACACAAGCAAGACAACGCCTACAAGCTAAAGGGAAACATCAACAATCCCATCACAACAGCTTCAACGAACAGTAACTAGAAACCTCTACGGTGAGAAAACCAATCATATTAAGGTGTTACAGAACCAAGTAACCACATCAATTACAATGAACAATATTCCCACATCGAGAAGCACAAGACTATAGCCATGTTATCATTCACATCTATCAATCAGGGTGCGCAATGATCGCCTCATCAGGAATCATGTCGTCACAAGGCGATAGGTGTGACAATAACCATGGTGCAACATAACATATCTAGACCTTTAAACCAAGCTAGGAGACTAAATTATCTGTCAATAAATACATGAAGGCTATACCCAAGAACCCAATCAACAAGTCAACAAGATGCAAGGTGACATCATTCAAATTTAAAATTGGGCAACTAACTAAAGGATTTCTTGTTTTCTTATGAGGAGTTCTTGTTAAAATTATCCCTCATAAACTCTATTTCATAGCACACGGTAACCCACCTCAATCTAAAATTAATACATATCACAATAATCAAGTAACAATTAAACTAGTCCCTTCAAGGGTCATATTACTCGAATAAACCAACTACACTTCTTACCCTTCCAGTTCCATATTAACAAGGGAACCATAACCCTTAGAATGGACAACTTCTATCTAAATTATGAATTAATAACAAATTAAGAAAGACAATCAACATGAACATCCCCTTATTATACTCAAGAGTATTCCTTCCCTAACTTTGATTTAAAAATACACAACCCTTTGCAACATGATATGGATATGAAGAATCCTATAATTAATAACATATATCCTATAAAATAAAATTTGTAAACAAACATACTAAATTGAAACATATGAAATAACTTTTTTTTTAAAAAGGGTGCATTACAAACAGTTATAGGAATACGAAGAGTCCTATAATTAATAACAAACATACATCCTATAAAATAAAATTAATAAACAACATACTAATTTAATACATATGAAATAACTATTTTAAAGCTCATTATTGGCTGGTGGCTATTCCACCCGTTAGTTAAATATGCATGGCTCTAAACCAGTTTAAGCAACACTTATAAAATTTCGCTGCGAGTATAAGGCGTAGTGGTAGTCCACCTTGCACATGTTCAAAACCATAAATTACTCTGCGCATTGTTCTAAAAGCTCAAAAATATATTAATTACACTGCTATAAAACAATGAAATGGGGATATTAAACAATGATAGGTAAGAAATTCAAACTTAGTTATTAAACTAATAAAATTAAAATGTAACCAGAAGTAAACGCATTAAAATGATACAAATTTTAATTTTAATTTTAATGGAGATACACAACGCAGTTTAATAAAATTGCAATAAGATTTGACTCAAGGATTAGTTGGTCCGAGCTCGCTCGGCCATGAGAAAATCGGAGACAACCTCCAGGAAGAAAATCAAAAGGCAGCAAGAAAATCACAGCAAGAATTAAAATGGCAGCAAGAATTAAATCATTCGTATCATAAACATTCACTGCAATAAACGTTGTGAAAGGAATGATCCTACACTTATTATCCATGCATAGAAAAGCAAGGTATTTAAATCTAAAGCAGGGAATTTGAGACTTCATGGGTACCTCCTATCCAACTCTAGGAGTACCCTTCTTCCCCCTGAGCCCCCCGAGCCACAAAAGGGCCATGCACACGATACCAGAGAATGATAGCACCGATCTTGCCTCGCAAGGTCGATCTACCACTCGTTACCCAAGATGGGTATCTCAAATCCCACAAGAGAAGGTTCAGTCAAGATGAAATTTCAGTAGCATAACGTTATGCAAGACAAATGTGATCCATACTGCCCCTCCACAATATATTTTATAGAGTTTCTTAGTCATTAGTTTCCCCAAACCCTCATTAGATTTTTTATTTATTTAATTAATTAGGAAAAATCTCCGCCATACACAAGTCACCTGATCCCCTAGTTGCACCAGAAAATCAATTTATTAATTAATTAAATATTTCTATTTCCCTCACCCACTTAAAAGCGTTCCTAAAAATGTTCCTCGGTGTTCCATTATTCCCTTACAATTCTTAAATGAGTAACGCCTTACTTAATTCCTAATTGAGCTCATAAATAGAAAGTTCCAAAGGCTAGATTCCTTACTAAGTTAGATATTCAGTTTTTTCTTTAAATTTCCATTTTTTTTTAAGTTTCCCCCTTTTTCCTTTTTAACTAAAACTCAATTAGCAAGTGTAGATAAAAACAACCATTTACCCTTTTAATAAATTTAATCCTCCATTATATTTTTTTTTACTTTAATAACTAAGTTTGAATTTCTTACCCCACTTCTTGTTACATGTTTAATTTATTTTTTTCTTTAACCACATGTTCTACTTAGACCTAAATTTTAATTTCACTAGGTCGGACGACAATTTTTAAGGGAACATTTAGTTATTAAACTTCACTCATACCATCATCTATTTTAAGGCTGACCAAGTCCTAAGAAGGCATAGTTTTCTAGGAATTAGGTTTATTGACTTATCATAGTTAAAATCACGACGTGCTATTCAAAACACACTATGTTCTCTAAGGGTGCCACTCACCTCTTTCCATTTTATTTGCGCAACATGCCCTTCAATATGCACTACGTGCTCCAAGAGTGCCACTCGCCTCTTGACTGAATTTGACAGACGTCAAACCCCTGGAGTCAATACTCTGTCAGGTGATCTTGTGGGAGATTAAGGGCCTCTAAGGAATAAGGACCCTGCCTTATTGCGCACCCCTTAGAATCATCATGAGAAACTATCACAGTCTGCTTGCACGACATCATGGGTCTCTCGAATTAGGTAATCGTTAACCTACAATTCGAGCTATGATGGGAGTGATCGTAAGCTTTGGTAGGGTTGTTGCCACACCTCTCCCTCAATGTCTCTAGCTGTCGTGCGTGACCTCTTTACTCCACGTGTGAATCTGGTTGAAAAGCTATCGTCAGCCTGCATCCATCAACGAATCATCTCAGTAACAAAAATCAACATCATAATATTTAATCATATGTACATATGTCACATCAAAAACATTTAGACTCTAACAGTCCACTCCCTAAATTGATCCGAAATCCAAGGGGTTTCATTGGTGCCTCGACATCCTCAACGTCCAGAGTCCTGCACACTCAGGAGAACCCAGTCAATAACACCTGTCGATGTAAATATAAAAAAAATAACATAACATCAAATCCACAATGTCTCATAATCATAATCAAAACAACGAATAGTACAACGACCTGGATCAATTTCACATAAGTGTCCTCAAAGAATAAGTCTTCTCAGTGCGTGCAAGAGCGGGATATTCCATACACCCCCTCTTATTTTAAACTTCCTCCCAAATTTTCATAGTATGTAAGTGCCGAAATAAAGTGTATCACAGTATCCTATGTCTAGATATCAAACAAAAATGGAAACTGTTGACACATATCATATGCGTTCTCCTAGGTCACTGAGTGTGGACTATAGTTGTCCCACTAGACCTTGACCTGATCTATTGTTCGATGTTGTAGCTATCAAATGCAATGGTCCAAGATGCAGATTGGCTCCGCCATGAGCGCACCCTCACCTGATACCTGCAAGGAACTCATGTCAATAACATGTGTAGGATCACTAACATAATGTCTCAAAACAGAAACGTGAAAAACATCGTGCATACGCCTCGAAGAATCAGGCAAGGCTAGTCGATAGGCCATGGGCCTCTTCCTTTCCACAATCTATAAAGTTCCCATGAAACTAGGAGAGAGTTTAGCATCCTTTCCAAAATTGATCGAACTCATATGTGGTTTCACCCGTAAGAAGACTCGATCGCCAACTTCATAACTATGATCGACACGATGCGCATTGGCATAAATCTTTTGTTGATACTCCACTTCCTTAATCCTTTTTATTATTTTTTTCATTTGGTATTCCATTTCTTGGATCACGTCAGGTCCCACCAGGACCCTATCCTCAATCTGATCCCAACTCAAAGGCATCTGACACGGTTTCCCGTAAAGAAACTTGAAAGGCGCCATCTTAATGGTTCTTTGATAAAAAAAATTGTATGCAAACTCTATCAGTAGAAAAAAATCTGCCCAACTCTTTTGTTCATCCATAATGTACATACGCAACATATCCTCCAATATTTGGTTTTTTCTTTCGGTCTTCCCATCCGTCTCTAGGTGATACGCAGAGCTAAAGTTTAGTTGGGTTCCCAAGGCCTCTTGGAAACTAGTCCAAAATCGTCCTGTAAACACTGATCCTCTATCAGATATAATCCTCTTAGGCATGCCATGCAGCCTCACAATATGACTGATGAAAACTCTATCTATGTTAGGTGCCTGATACGACGTACATACAAGAATAAAATGAGCACTATTTTTCAGAGTGTCAACTACCACAAAAATTGAGTCGTGTCTCCTTGTTGTTAGTGGAAATCCAACAATGAAATCCATCGAAATGACCTCCCATTTTGATTCTGGAATAGTGTGTGGTTGTAGTAATCATGTCAGATGTCTATGTTCATCCTTCACCTGCTGACATTCTAGACATATTTCCACATAGTTGACTATGTTTGCCTTCATTTCTTTCTGGAAGAATAAGGGTTTAAGGTTTTCCCTCATCTTCGTGACTCCGGGATGAGCCATGTACATTTCTCTATGATCCTCATTTAGGATCAAAATCCTCAACTTGTCATTGGGTGGTACGTAAATTCAACTTTTAAGTCTCAACAATCCATCATTTTCCACAGTAAATCCCTCAAATTTTGGTACCATCATTGTGTTTTGTCCGATAAAATCCTTGACCTCTTTGTACCAGTCATTGTCGCACTGTAAAGTTTGGATCTTTTCACATAGATTCATCTGAAGAGGCATCACCAAAAATATGTGTGGTCTCTGACTCAATGCATCCACCACTCTATTCATTGTTCCTTTTATGTAAGTAATATCGAAATCATACTCGCTAAGAAATTCCGACCAACGTCGTTGTTGCGCATTCAATTCGCTTTATGTAAAGATGTGTTGTAGACCACAGTGGTCCATTTTTAGTTCAAATTTTCATCCAATAAGGTATTTTCTCCAAAATCTTAAGGAATAAACAATGGCTAACAACTCAAAATCATGCATTACATAGTTTTCATCATGCCTTCTCAACTTTCTTAAGATGTAAGCGATCACTCGACCATCTTGCATCAAGACTCCACCTAAGCCTTACTTGGATGTGTTAGTGCATACCAAGAATTCCATGTCCATGTCAGGGGCCTTCAGTATTGGTGTTGTCGTCAACAACTCCTTGAGCCTTCAAAATGATTCCGTGCATATCACGGTCCAAAGAAACTTCTTGTTCTTCTTTTGCAATTCCATAATCGGATTTGCTATATTCAAAAAACACTCGACGAATTGTCGATAGTATCCCACTAAAACAATGAATCTACACACTTAGGGGGCAGTCGTCGTCGCAGGCCATTCAATAATAACCTCGACCTTTGTTGGATTCACAGCGATACCTTCATCGGAGATGACATGCCCTAATTAATGAATCTACGATTGGTAAAATGAGCATTTAGAAAATTTCCCATACAATTTGTTCTCTCGTAAACACTGTAGTACCATGTGCAAGTGCTCTTCATGCTCCTCCATCATTCGAGAGTAAATTAAAATATCGTTAATGAATACTTGGACAAACTTGTCCAAGTATTCGCATAACACCCCATTCATCAATCTCATAAATACCCCTAGGGCGTTCGTCGGTCCAAATGGTAAAATAGTAAACTCATAATGTCCAAACCTCATCTTAAAGGCGGTCTTAGGGATTTTGTCCTCCTTGATCTGTAACTGGTGATACCCTGATCTCAAATCGATCTTTGAAAACACCGTCGCACCCTTCATTTGATCAAATAGATCATCAATCCTTGGTAACGGATACTGATTCATGATCGTTTCCTTGTTCAATTAACGATAGTCAATGCAGAGTCTGCATGACCCATCCTTCTTCCATATGAAGATAAAAGGCGCACCCCACGGTGACACACTTGGACGTATAAGTCCTAGGTCCAAAAACTCCTTCAGTTGCATTTTCAACTCCTGTAACTCCGGGGTCGACATCTGATAAGGCATTCTTTCTATTGATTCAGTTCTCGGTTTTAGGTCGATGGTAAATTCCAACTCCCTCTCTTGCGGCATCCCAGGTAAATCCTCTGGGAAGACATCCACAAATTCTCGTACTACTGGAATGTTTTCTAGTCCTTCCGCCACACCCTTTTCTTTTAATGCAAGGATCGCATAAAGATTACATCCCTTGCACATGCTCTTCTGTAGTTGCAAGGAAGAGATGAACCTCGGGGAGACTCCCTGATTCCAACCTACAATCATGCGTCTTTGTCCCTCTTCATCGACCAAGCTCAACCATTTCGTCTTACAGTTGAGTATCGCATCATGCAATTCCAACCAGTCCATACCGATCACGACGTCATAAGACCCTAAGGTTGTGGCGTGTAGGTTGGATTTAGTGAAAAACTCTTCCAGGTTAAGGCTACAACCCGTAACCTTCCCACCAACCTTCTGTTTGGATCCCTAATCCATTTTTACAAATATAAACTCGTCATGTTTGATTGCCTTTACCATAATTCTTTTTAGCACTACACCATAAATGAAACTCTTTGTAACACTTGGATCTATCAAAATACTAAGGGTATGGTCAGCGATGGTACCTGACGTCTCGAGCACAGTCGACTGGTGCTCTTTCTGGTGGCTATTCACCACTTCATGAATCTAATGGGCCTTGCCCAAATCTCGCATGGTAGTGGTTCTAGCTGATCCAGATGCTTTGGTCCTCTCCAATGAGTAGTCACACTGGTAATGTGGTTCCCCGCATTTCCAACACCCTTTCTTCAGTCCAGTACTCCTGGTACTTAAAGTAGAAGTTGATGGCCTGCCGGCCTGGAACCCTGGTCTATTCTTCTAAACATGCCTAAATTGTTGCTGCTATGGTCGACATTGTTGCTGGTGTTGTGGTCCTCGGTAAGAAGTCTGATGCTGAGGTGTTGGTCACTAAGGTGTAGTGAAAGTGGATCCTCTCTGGAAGACACGATATCCTAGAGAATATCTAGTTGGTTTCTGATGCTGCTACGCACCAGATGACGCTTGTCCCACTGGTCTCATTGGAGTCCTGCCCCTGACCCCCGCTGAAAAGCTACTCCTCTGCTATGAGGGCCTTCTGGACAACATCATGCAAGGTTTGAGGCATAATAATCCTCACTTTTACCTGACTATTGACATTAAGGTTGAACACAAACTTGTTGACCTTAAGTTTTTCAATATTTAGGTGCGGAACATACCGAAGGAGCTCCATGAAGCGGGCCTCGTACTCGGGCACCGTACGACTGACTTGTCTAAAGGCATTGAAATCATTGATATGATGCTCAATGAATTCCTCATATAGATACCTCTCTTAGAACCATTCCTCGAACAATTCCTATGACACGTCTTCAATGACCATGTTCAATTGTGGTAGGAGCGTCTTCCACCAAAGAAGAGCGCTCCCCTTCAATTGGAAGACCTCCATGAATACCTTCATGTTGGAGGTATAGTCATGAAGTGCAAAGCACATTTCCATATTCGCCAACAATGCCTCGGCGGCTGCACTGTCCGGGGCACCCAAGAACTCGGGAAACTTGACATTTTCGAGTTCTCGGTGAATGCTACCAGTACCGACTGGAGCACGCGGTGGACCCTTAGGGGGTGTCGGTGCCCTGGCCTCATCTCTATACAAATGACTGATCAATGCCTCAGACATTCATTGAAAGGACCTCATCATCCCAACCACATCACCCACGACTATCTGTTCCTGCTCGACCACCTGTTCGTCTCCCTAGGGGTTAGACCCCTCAGGTGTGGATGCTACTAGGGGCGTCATGCCTCCTCCCCTAACACCTCATCATCTGCTTCTACAACATCCTCTAACCATGATTACCTGCACAAATAAAAGTCAACTTAATTAGAAGCATTAACTAATTATCAAATCAAAGGAATCTGTAGTGATCCCAAGTCATGGGTCAAACCCACTTTGATACCATATCTAAGGACCCCGTCGTTACGACTACATGCGACTCAAAGAAAAAACATTTTTTTTTTTTTTAAGCAGGAACGCAACATCGACAAAATTTAATCAATACAACTTGACGATGTACACAACACATGCAAGTTAGGCAACATACAACAACAACCCAACATACTAGCACATCAAGCAACTTGAATAAACATGTGATAATACAAAATAAAAATGGCTACCCTCTCGACACAAGAAAGACAACACCTACAAGCTAAAGGGAAACATAAAAAATACCGTCACAATGGCTTCGCCGACCAGTAACTAGAAACCTCTATGGCGAGAAAACCAATCACATTAAGGTGTTACAGAACCAAGTACCCACATCAATTACAATGAACAATACGCCCACATCGGGAAGCACAAAACTCTTGCCAGGTTATAATTCTCATATATCAATTAGGGCGTGCAATGACCCGCTCATCAGGAATCATTTTGTCACAAGGCGATAGGCATGAAAATAACCATGGCACAACATAACATATCTAAACCTTTAAACCAAGAAAAATCCCTCGTGCTAGGAGACCGAATTATATGTCAGTAAATACATGAAGGTTATACCCAAGCACCCAATCAACAAGTCAACAAGACGCAAGGTGACATCATTTAAATTTAAAATTGCATAACTAACCGAAGGATTTCTTGTTTTCTTACGGATAGTTCTTATTAACATTATCCCTCATAAAGTATATTTCATAGCACATGCTAACCAACCTCAATCTAAAATTAATACATATCACAATCATGAAGTAACAATTAGACTAGTCCCTTCAAGGGTCCTATTACTCGAATAAACCAACTACACTTTTTACCCTTCTAGTTCCATATTAACAAGGGAACCATAAACCTTAGAATGGACAACTTCTATCAAAATTATAAATTAATAACAAATTAAGAAAGACAATCAACATGAACATCCCCTTATTATACTCAATGGTATTCCTTCCCTAAATTTCCTTTAGAAATATGCAGCCCTTTGCAACATGATATGGATCTGAAGAATCCTATAATTAATAACAACATACATCCTATATAATAAAATTTGTAAACAAACATACTAAATTGAAACATATGAAATAACTTTTTTTTTTAAAAGGGCACATTACAAACAGTTATAGGGATATGAAGAGTCCTATAATTAATAACAAACATACATCCTATAAAATGAAATTAATAAACAACATGCTAATTTAAGACATATGAAATAATTTTTTTAAAGCACATTACTCGCCAATGGATATTCCACCTGTCAGTTAAATATGCACATATCTAAACTAGTTTAAACAACACTTATAAAAAATTTGTTGTTGCTATTGTTACACATTATTTTGGTCACCCTGATTATGATTACATAAACATGTGTTCAGGTTCCCAATATAATCTTTTTCCTGAGAAGAACAACCTCTTTCCACCCTTGCAAGATGGAAGGCCATCGCAGGTTGCTCCTTTTACACAATGTGGAAATCCCTGATTTCTGCATGCCGCACTATAGCCAACCTACGGGATTTCCACAGGATGCTATATAGGAAGGTCGCAACAGCGCTTTAAAACTAAAAGAGGAAAGAAGTTCTAGCAGCTTCTAGAAGTGGAATCTTCTGGAAATATGAGGTGGCATCTATATGGTTACGATCCTACTGACTTCTCTGATTTGATGGGATCATACTCATCTCTTTAACCACTTCAGCTTCTCCTATATAATGATAGGCTTATCATGGAAAAGGTTAGAGGTACAAGCATAAAGAAGCATAGATATTGAAGAAAGAATAGCCTGAAGACTGTGTGAAGAATCCTATTTCAAGTGATGCTTGAGGTCTCCATTCATTCATCAAGCTTTTGTGAAGAGTCTTCATGAAAATGTCTTAACAGATGTATGTGTGTGTTAGAAAAAAGGGCCACTAAAAGAGAACTTATGACATCAAGGCGATTTGGTTGTATCTTCTACCTTTCATTAATATAATACGGTGGCACGTCTCTTTCCCATAAAATGATTATTACATGACTCATTGATCACATTTTTAGGTTGTCATTGAATTTCACTATTGCTTCTTTCACGTTGGTTGATTTGTGCTATTGCAGATCTGATCTCATAGGAACATCGGAGTAAGGTAGGATCAACAAAGACATAAGGAAGCAATTCATAAGGTATTTTATCCATTCCTTCTTTGGTAGTTAAAATCAATGATTGAAACCTAGGGAAAGCATCGTGTTCTATCTTGTTTTGTTCTAGATCCAGGTGGATCTAGGGGGATTAGTTCATGTCCGCATCTACTGATGTACCCAATAAAAAAATTGGCGACTCCACTAGGGACATTGCAACTTGATTATGCTTTTTTGTTGGCCATTTACTCATAGCCTATCTTTTACATTCTGTTTCAGTCTCTGAGTCTGTGGGAGATCTAATAAGACTCATTGGATTTAAAATTTTCCTGAGACCCTTTGTCCTCTTTGAAAATTTTATTTTTTATGAAATGCGTCTGCACTGCACCTTATTGGTAGCCCACGAAAACCTTCCATTTTCGCACCCTAGTGGTATGTTTCAGTGCGGGATTTACGCGACTTGCATGATTATTGGCCTGCGGAAACCACTCATTTCCACACTGCGTTATACTGCCTGCCCACGGCGACGCTTGAATTTTTTTTGGATTGGGTCTATTATAACCCTATAATTCATAGGATCATCTATTGACTGGAGATTTTTCACTCTGAGTGTATAGGTTTGCAAATAATATTTCATCTCTGCAAATTATTTTCAAGAGAAGCAACACACAAAACCCACAAAAATCTCTAAAGCCTATGTTTTTGCTGCATTCGCGCCTGGAGAATAAAGAACACGCTTAGATCGACGGTCGATCTAGCGGCGCATAGATCAACGATTGACAATGGATTCCAGACCCCCTTGACTGTTCTTCTTTTAACGGTGGGGAGGGGTCCGAAATGGTGATTAAAAAGCTCACACAGATCTACGGTTGTCATGGAGGCGTGCAGATGGATGGTCTACAGGCGATTCCGGACCCCCCCGATCATTTTTCCTTTAACGATGGGGGGGGATCCAGAATGAGGCGGGTTTTTTGGCAGGCCCTATCCCAATGCGTCATCCATCCATTGCATCAGGCCTCCTCCGCTCCATGCTACATCCTTCATTCACGCTGCACCTGTCAGTTCCTCACCCTTCATTCCTTTACCCCTTCGCCCATCACCTCTCCATGAATAAACAGACTCAGGTTAAAAACATTAGGTTAATAGTCATGATTAAACCTGTTAATAATAAATTAATTATTAATTAATTAATAATTGAGTTAACATGTTAGTAATTGATCAATTGTTAATTAATTAAGTTAGTAATTAGGTTAGAAATTGATTAATTAATAAATTAGGTTAATGTTTTATTAATTAATATTTTAAAAAAATATTAAAATTATAATAAAACATATATAAAAAACAAATTATATAAAAAACAAAACATAAAAAACAAAACAAAACATATAAAACACATAAACATAAAACAAAACACGTAACAAAATAAAAATATAACAAATATTAAAAAACTAAAAAACACTATCCTAAGTCTACCCTCCCGTGCATTCATTGCATCAAAGCCCTCATAACAAAACAAATCATGTTTAATAAACGACCGTGAATTTTATTTTTCCGGAACCCCCCTCACCATCTGGAGTTTAACGAAAGGGGGGGTCCAGAATGGTGGTTTTACATTACAACCCTCCGGACAGGTGTCAGCCCCATATTCTAGCGGACCCCCCCCCTAAAACCGCTTACCACCTCAGGGGGGGTCCGGAATACCACTCTACCCCCGAAAAAACTGCTTTCGCAGCATTTTGACTAGTCAACTTTCAAAGCATTTTCTGGGAAGAATAATGCGAATTTTTAAAAATCTAGAAGTTTTTCTCCGTAACGGGATGAAGAAAAAAAATCTCTCTCATTTTTTTCATAGGTTCCACGAGCAGGGATAATCGAAGCCATATTCGAGGCCCTTTTTTCCATATTTTCACTTTTTCGTTACAGTCCTGATTTTGCGGGAGCTGTTACGGTTAGTTGGGGACGATTTTAGCGAAACCGAAGGAGGTTTTTGTCCAAAACATGCCCTTATACAATAACCTCCTTCATTTTGTTCCCAGGTGTCATCGTTGAAGAGAAACAAATGCCTGTTCGGACCCCTTTTGCACAGAAAACCGGTTCGTCTTTCATGGCGAACAGTTCCAGATTTTGTGGGATTTGTGGCTATTTTTGGCCGAGGCAGTTAAAACCGACTCTCAAAACTTATGGGGAGATATATCCTATTTATTCAGAGTATTTTAATGTAAAGAAGTTCGACCTGGAGGTACCATATGGGGAGATAATATAGAAACATGGCTTTATGTTTTGTAAAGATGATCAACAATCTGTAAATGATTTTGCGAATGAATACAAAGACATTGTTTCTAGATTCCTGTGTCATGTTTAAGTGGTGAATTTTTTCCCTCATGTAACTCATGATTTTCCTATTTCATACACTTTTCTTTCCGTATTGTCTATGAGAAGGTAATGTACAAGATTTGTTCTTGACACCCTGTGCTGGCTCAATGCAATATTTATGTTTTCTTCCGAGTTTGAAGTGTAGAATTCAGTTGTACTCTGCTCTACATTTGAAATGAATCCAAATATTTTTTTCCTTTCCCATTCTATAAGCTCAAAGAATCCACCTGCATGATTATCTTTCCTGGTTACATCATTTTTTAGTTATTCATTCATCCATCGTCTTTTTCATTGACTCCATGTTGCCCAATAGTCCTTTATGCCTTAACCAAACCAACTCAAAATCCATAAAAAAACCCATGTTCTTCATAGCTAGCCTGATATTCTCTTCAAACAAAGCTATATTAGACAGAGAGATCCCTCTCTGAGTCTTGGAGGGCTAGATCCAAGACTCGAAGTGGTTTTGATGTTGCCTCTGTGACTGCCTCTTCAGCCTTAGGAAAATTACAGAGTGCTAACAGAATGGCGACCATATTGGGGAAGTTTCCCCAGTAGTACACTTTAAAGCTCCAGATTTGATCACTGATGGTGGACAGTGACCAGACACAAGAAGGATGAGATCATTCACCTGGCGACTCCAATCAGCTCCATATAGTGCCAAACTCAGAGACTCCACTGGAGGAAGAACCTAAAGCATGGCCAAGCAGCCTAGAAAGACCAGGTACTCAAGCTCAAATTGCATTCAAGACATCTTTGGTTTTATCTGCAATTATGTCTTGTCTTTTTCTAAGCCTGGTTAAAAGTATATTGCTAAAGATTACTTTGACCATATGTTAATTGATGAGTCTCAAGAGATCATATCCCCAATTGTAGATTATGTACATACTCATACACCTGTGCACACCCCAGATGCACCTATAGAAAGCCTAGTGAGACATAAGCCTCCTACTTTATCTCCTACTCTTGCAAAACCTCTGGATGGTTGTGAGCCTCTTGCTTCATCTCCTGTGCTTTCCAAAGTCCTAGAACGATACTAGCCTCTATATTTGCCTCCCATTCTCCATGACCTCCCTGTCAATTACATCAATAATCTACCTAGGTTTGATGGAGAAAATGGGAAGATCACTGCTAAAAAGCATATTCAAAACCTTGAGGATTTCCTTGACCTTTATGAAGTTGAAGATGATGATGTCTATATCAGGATGTTTTCCCTGTCTTTGCAAGGTAAAGTTAAAAATTGGTTTAGAAATCTACCAACTGCAAGCATCAGAAATTTTCATTAGTTCATGCAAGTGTTCCTAGATAGGTGGGTGACCATGGGAAATGTTTTCCTCATCCTAGAAGAATACGACCATTTGAAAAGAAAACCCGGAGAGACAATACAATAGTTCTCAACCAAGTTCAATGAGGTGTATCATTCAATACTTGTGAATGTAAGGCCACCTCCTGGTTTAGCCAAATTGCATTTCCCATATGCCTTCAATCCTAAGATGGAATTCCAATTAAGAGAAAGGAACATTGCAAGCCTTGAAGAAATGCAGAACATTGCAGTTGATGTGGAGGTCAACTTGTTGATCAAAAGGTCAAAGGCAAAGAACAAAGAAAAGGAGTAGTTGAAGTCATCAGAAGCTAAATTGGATATTTTGGCCAGTGCCATGGAAGAGATGATGCAAAGGATCAATAGGAAAGATGAGCTTGTCATCCAAAGACATCATGGTCCATTGATTTCAGAGAAAGAAAATGTCACAGTTCCCAAACATTTTGTTGCTCATCCTTGGTACCATGGTTTGGATAATGATTCTTTCATGTATTCAATTCACAACACAGTCAAAGACGAAGTTCCAACTCATCTTGTTGAAGAGCCATCAGCTGATATGATGTGCATGTTCGATGACTTTTATTACTTGGATAATCTACCCAAGTATGATCAGTATGATGATGATCATGAGGTTGAAATAGAGGTGGATTGTTCAAAGAAATCAGCAGCATGTCATTGGCAGGAAGAAGATCATTTATAGTTCAGATGTGACAATCAACCCTTGCACAACAGTCATGACAACGATGAGGAAGAGACAGAAAATTTTAGAGAAAGGGAAAAATCTTTGCCCTTATGTTTCTCATATTTTCAATTTCTGAAAAGAAACTCTAGGTAGTTGTAAATAGTGAAGACAAAAATTTCCTTGATCAATCAGTTGAAGATGCCTTTAAGGATGTTGAGGTTGTTCTAAATCTAGAGTTGCTGCTCTTTACCTACTTTGATTTTCAAATTTCAAATGAAAGCTTAAAGCCTGAGACAAACTGTGAGTTAATCCAAAATAAATCTGTACCGTTGTGCTTTAATTCATTTCAAATTTTGAAGGAGACTCTTGAACAAGTGTTGAAGGATGAATACAGAAACATGAAGGAAATTTCATTTGAATCAATGAAATAGTCTTGTCAGTCTTTTCAGGATCCAATAGTTGATCGGTTGGATGACCTGTGTTGTCAAAGTCATTTTCCATCATCCAAACATGGGATAAAAAGTTGTTATGATATGGATATGATAGGACAGTCAACTACAGGGGTGTGTTCAGCAGAAGCATCATTTCAAAACCCATCAGGAAAGTTGCAACCATGTCAGGAAATGCATGAGGATGAAAATAACATAGATACAGTGCCAGAGCATGTCGCTTACTTGGCAGAATCCAAAAATCAAGGAACATGTCATTTCTACCTTGATCCTATAGCTATCTATATGGAGAATTTTTTCACCATAGAGCCTCAATCTATCTCTGGCAGTACTTTTGTTCTTCAAGATTGTCTAGGTCTCTATGGTAAATATCAATCACATTTTCAGCATCGACCTTTAAACTTTGCATTTTTGAGTCTATGGGCAAAAGGTCAAGCTGCGCTTTTCACTATGCAAACAAGTAGTCAAGCAGTCCACTGGTCTCAAAAGCTACTTGATTGGATTCATTGGCATTTTTGTATTATTTGATTTAACAAAATTATCAGTAGCATAGGGTAGGTAGGAGAATGTGAATAAGCTCAGCATTCTGAGCATCTCTTTT
>JZKD02S0667571.1:853811-872790 GCA_000966675.3 Picea glauca | reverse complement strand
CACCCTTCATTCCTTCACCCCTTTGCCCATCACCTCTCCATGAATAAACAGACTCAGGTTAAAAAAATTAGGTTAATAGTCATGATAAACCTGTTAATACTAAATTAATTATTAATTAATTAATAATTGAGTTAACATGTTAGTAATTGATCAATTGTTAATTAATTAAGTTAGTAATTAGGTTAGAAATTGATTAATTAATAAATTAGGTTAATGTTTTATTAATTAATATTTAAAACAAATATTAAAATTATAATAAAACATATATAAAAACAAATTATATAAAAACAAAACATAAAAAAACAAATAATATAAAAAACAAAACATAAAAAACAAAATATAAAAAACAAAACAAAACATATAAAATACATAAACATAAAACAAAACACGTAACAAAATAAAAATATAACAAATATTAAAAAACTAAAAAACACTATCCTAAGTCTACCCTCCCGTGCATTCATTGCATCAAAGCCCACATAACAAAACAAATCATGTTTAATCAATGGCCATGAATTTTTCCGGACCCCCCCTCACCATCTGTAGTTTAATGAAAGGGGGGGGTCCGGAATGGTGGTTTTCCATTACCACCCTTCGGACAGGTGTCAGCCCCATATTCCATCAGACCCCCCCCCTAAAACCGCTTACCACCTCAGGGGGGGTCCGAAATACCACTCTGCCCCCGAAAAAACCGCTTTCGTAGCATTTTGACCAGTCAACTTTCAAAGCATTTTCCGGGAAGAATAATGAGAATTTTTAAAAAACAAGAGATTTTTTTTTCCATAACGGGATGAATAACAAAAACCTCTCTCATTTTTTTCACATGTTCCACGAGCAGGGAGAATCAAAGCTATATTCGAGGCCCTTTTTCCATATTTTCACTTTTCTGTTAAAGTCCTGATTTTGTGGGAGCAGTTACGGCGAGTTGGGGATGATTTTGGAGAAACCAAAGGAGGTTTTTGTCCAAAATATGCCCATATACAATAACCTCCTTCATTTTTTTCCCAAGTGTCATCATTGAAGAGAAACAAACATCTGTTTGGACCCCTTTTTTGCAGAAAACCGGTCCGTCTTTCATGGCGGACAGTTCCAGATTTTGTGGGATTTGTGGCTATTTTTGGCTGAAGCGGTTAAAACCGACTCTCGAAACATATGGGGAGATCTATCCTATTTATTCATAGGATTTTAATGTAAAGAGGTTTGACCTGGAGGTACCATATGGGGAGATAATATAGAAACATGGAATTATGTTTTGTAAAGATGATCCACAGTCTGTAAATGATTTTGCAAATGAATACAAAGACATTGTTTCCAGATTCTTGTTTCATGTTTAAGTGGTGAATTTTTTCCCTCATGTAACTCATGATTTTCCTATTTCATACACTTTTCTTTTTTTATTGTCTATGAGAAGGTAATGTACAGGATTTGTTCTTGACACCCTGTGCTGGCTCAATGCAATATTTATGTTTTCTTCCGAGTTTGAAGTGTAGAATTCAGCTGTACTCTGCTCTACATTTGAAATGAATCCAAATATTTTCTTCCTTTCCCATTCTATAAGCTCAAAGAATCCACCTGCATGATTATCTTGCCTGGTTACATCATGTTTTAGTTATTCATTCATCCATCGTCTTTATCATTGACTCCATGTTGCCCAATGGTCCTTTATGCCTTAACCAAACCAACTCAAAATCCATAAACAAACCCATGTTCTTCATAGATAGCCTAATATTCTCTTCAAACAAAGCTATATTAGATAGAGAGATCCCTCTCTGAGTCTTGGAGGGCTAGATCCAAGACTCGAAGTGGTTTTGATGTTGCCTCTGTGACTGCCTCTTCAGCCTTGGGCAAATTACAAAGTGCTAACAGGGTCTTCATGTCTACTTTTGCCCAGTGTTTTCTTCAGTCAGCTGGGAAAGGGTTTTTAATACCAATTCTTGAGTGCTTTTGATTATTTCAACTTGATATTGATCGATTTCAGAGTTCGAACGCCTCTCTTTGATCTTTTTTCGATTTTTGTTTTTGATTCTTATCGACAAGGATATAATCTCTGGACTTGTGTCTGAGTGCTTGATCGATTCAACCTCTTCATTTGGAGTTGGAATTATAGGTTGGTTACACCTTCTAGATTGTTTAATGATTAGAAAACCATTTTCTTGTTTACATTTGAAGAAACATTTTCTTGTCATTTTGTCTGTTTATCTTCTTTGAAAGATTGATTTGGGTGCTTGTTGGGTGTTTTCTTTTCATTGATTTCTCATCCTTTCTTAGTTCCATCCCTATTTGGTTTTTCAAAAAGAAAAAATTAAAGCCTTTTAAGTCTTTTAAGTGATCATTTATGCAGAAAATATTGGCATTCAAAAAATTTGAAAAAAAAGAACAAATAGTGAAATTATGTCGTTTGTGATTGTTTGGTACTACATTCAAAAAGAAGAGAATTGTACATCGTAGTTCGCATTGTTCTAGAAAATTTCTTTCTCCCTACTGTAGATAGAATTCATTGAACGAAAATTTGCGTCATTCATTTATATTTACACATATTTGGGTCAAAGTCTCACACAACATTGGTTTCATTCCTGTCTCCCTCTTGAGAAACAACAACCTTTAATAACATTGCGAAACTCTAAAATTCAACTAGTAACTTTTTCTAGGGTTGTCTTACACCAACATTAGCTAGGCTAGAGCTTTGGAATAGGCAGTGAGACACACTCTCCAAAGTATAAAACACACAATAGTATCTTGTGATAGGGAGTGTCCAAATCCATTTACAACATTTTGTCCTGGGACGCCCTTCTCACACAAGGGTCAAACCTGAGGTCACATTGAGATTGGCAGAGTCACTCACCCTGCTTTGTTGGTATCGGTGTAGAGATTGAACGTATTATGGGGGTTTCTTGAAGGTATACCCATAATGATGAGTGGAAGCCTCTCAAGTTGATTTTGGGCTCGATACCCTGCCCTTGTGTGTGGATCGGACTGTCGACTGTTCCCCTAGGCATCACTCTTGTTCGTGGTAACTGTAGTATCCTATCTTCTAAGGGTCTTACACAAGGTGACTGTGGCGGGGCAAGTCTCGAAGGTACCTGGAATAGACATTGGCCAAGCTCACTCAGGCTCCTTGGAGGGTATACCCATGATTATGTGTGGGATCTTTCACTAGGGTGTAAGTCCATTAAACAGGTCGTCAACGTAAATTTTCCACCCTATCCCAGCCCCTTCTTGTCTTGATGTCACAATGTTGGATTTCATCACCAACTAGTGACTTCGGAATAGGAAGGTCTTGTTTGCTTGGTTTTGATTTCCAGATTTTACTAGCGCGTGTTGTTTGTTTACATAGTTGGCCATAGATTTCTTCCGTAGATTTTTTGGTTCCTCCAACATAGACCCTCCCCGTCATTCATGCATGATACAGGGACTTCCATCGGAAAATGTGGAATATTATACCCCTATACCCCCTCACACATCAGAGGGTTCTCATCAACAGAGTGAAGTCTAGGATACCAAAGTAACACAAGAGGAAGGTTTAGCCTCTTTGGAGAGTTTCCAAATTATTTTCGATTCTATGGAAGCTTTCTGTATCCCTCCTGGATATGAAAGATGTTTTCTTCAGATGAATTCTTTTAGGGAACTTGTTGTTGTTTCTTATGGAACTCTAACTAGACCTTTTGGAGCTGACGATCCTTTCTGAACTACTGACATAGTTAGAATCCCACCCCGTACAGTCCAAGACCTTTATGGTTTAGGGGAAGGAGAATATATACCCGCTATTCTTGAGCTACCCGAGATGTCTGTTGTCCTCACAGTCTCCCTAGGTCATTTTTCCAGTACAAATGCCTACCTCTTTGCTGGTTCCGAAGCCCAGTCAGTTAGCCCTCATTCAACCATCCCTTTCCAAATGGCCCACTCGACAATTCTTCCTCGTGCTATGACTATTCCTTCCTATAATATAGTGGTTAACCATGCTCCCATTGGTACACCACGTCCCAATAGACCTACCCCTTCTCTTCCTCTTGGGTATCACGCTTTGAATTCTTTTGCTGCCATCCATACCCAAATTCCATCCAGAGTACCACTTGGGCATAATACCTCTGTTGGTTATGTGCCCATGCCTTCCCAAGTCCTCTCCAGAGGGTCTTATCCACCTCTTCATGGCGGATTTGGCCCTAGTGGCTCAAATCCAATTGGTAGCACTCATCATCTATTCACTCTCGGTTACCATATTCCAGCTGGGGGGAAATCTTATGCTGGGGGGCAACCTCAATCTAGGGGTCACGCTCCAATTGGGACACCTCCTCCTTATGGAAGACATCCTCAGGTTGGAACTTATAATTCACAATCTCGACCGAACACATCAAACTTGTTATCTCACCTCTGGAACCTTCAAGCTAACCCACAACCCTCTGGGGGACAACCTTCTCAAACCAGTGTTTCGATACCCCCAAACCACGGTCAACCATATCTGGGTTCTTTGAATCCCACTTGGAGCCCGAATGTTTAGTCTAGTACTCCTTTCCAAGGGACCATCCCTAACCAACCCAACCCCACGGGATACATGCCTCCACACCTACAACCGACTTTGCCCAGATCTTCGCATTATATGCAAACTGCTTATGATCCTAATGGTATACTGATGGGACTTCCTCCCCAAAGTCACCAGTACCCTCATGTGAATAGACAGTTACCCTTTTTTGCCACTTTGGACCTCCCCGATCTGTCTAGAATTTTGAATGACCCTATCTATCACTCTCCTCATTAGCATGTCATACTAGCCAAACTCCCATCTGACATTCCTAAGTTCGATGGTAAACTAGGAGAGGACCCAAACAATCACATAATGATTTTCCACCTTTGGTGTTCATCCAACTCTTTGATGGATGACTCCATTCGATTACGTCTTTTTCAGTGAACTCTCACGGGTTCAGCCACGAAGTGGTATATAGAATTGCCACAAGGTTTCTTCGCCGATTTCAATACCCTAGCTATGGATTTCCTCACTCACTACTAGTTTCCAATCCGTTATGAAACAAGAACCGATATTTTGAGTTCTTTCAAGAAAAGTAAAGCCACTCATATCTCTGATCACATTCATGAGTGGAGACGAAGATGACATCTAATCAAAATCAATTTTCCCGATCGATTATTGGCAGAATGGTTCACAAAATCCTTCATGAACGACATATCTAAATACATTGCTATGGGTGGAATCATCATAGAAGAACAGGCGATCAATTCTGCCTAGTATCTCGATCTCGTTTATTCACAAAAGGGTACACTTTACAATCTTCTCTTTGATGCACCTCGTACTTCTACCACGACCGCCTCAACAACCCCAGCCACTTCTCATGACGTTGATGGTGTGATAGGTACTTTCCATACTCAACCTCAGTCTGCATAGACCTCTCACACCACACCCAAATCCCATACTTCTAATGCTCAAATTGCTCTGACGCCCGCCTCTCCCACCGGTAAAACTTCGGAAGTGAACGTCGTTCAATAGACTCCTATCGATAAGAACAAATCTAAAAAAGGGAAGGGTAGGAATAAAGAGGATAAGAATAAAAATCTGCAATCCGATAAGACCAAGACACAACCTGTTGAAGATAAGGATAAATGAAAACCTCGCTATCCTTGCCTTATCTGTGGTGATAATCACTACATGAAGGATTGTCCAAGACGTGCTGAGGTCACGAAGTTCCTCCAAGGGACCCCAAAACCTCCTACCACTGTCGTCTTGTCTCAACCCTTCATTTCTCAACAATGGGCTCAATTGGTCATCCATGATCAACCTTCTTCCTCCACCACCTCCTATGTACTTATGTGTAACGGTGATTCAAAGAAGAATGACATCACACTTACCACTCGTGCCAAAGATTACCCTTCCTCCAAGGAGAAAGTTGATGATATACCACCTTCGTTGGTTCAACAATCTCCCTTGGATCCACCTTCCAATGGTCCTCTTCATCTTGAAAGACTGAACCTTGATACAGTCTTTCGCCCTCCTCCCAAGGGTGTGGTTCGAAAGTCTACTTTCAATCCGCATGCACGTGTTTCCCAGAACTACAGTATAGTAGAAGATCTGGCACAAGAACTGTCTGCAATGTCAGCCCTCAAAGTCCTTCAGAGTTGTCCTACACAACAGAAGGCACTATTGAAATCTATCAGTGGAATTGACCCTACAGATACAAATTTAATAATCTTTGACTTGGAAGATCACATTCCAAGGTTACCCCCTCAGCTCGCATTTCAAATACAGGTTGTTCTCTCCGACAAGAAAATTTGTAGAACAATTATTGATGAGGGTGACTCGACATGTGTCATGTCCATTTCCTGCTGGAAAGCCATTGGCTCTCCTCCCTTAACTGAATCACACAACATGCTTAAGGCCTTTAATGGATCTGGATTTAAGCCCTACGGTGTCCTCCCTTCATTGCCTATTACGTTAGAAGGAAAAATGGTCAACATTGAAGTTGAGGTTTTTGATGCACCTCTTGATTACAACCTTCTACTTGGTCGTAGCTGGATCGATTCTATGCGTGCAGTCATGTCTACTCTTTTCTGGATCGTGCATTTTTTGCATCAAGGAAAGGTAGTTATAGTAGACCAACTATCCTTCTTCAAATCTAACACACGTACCAGCAACATACCTTTCATTGCAAAGACAAACCCTAGATACGAGAATGTCAGCATGGGTCTACTAAAAGATTCCACTCTGATGGGTACATTCCCAATCCCACCACCCTACATTCCACCACCTCTGGTTGCCTCGATCAACATGATTTCCACCTCCGTTCATGAAATCCATTCATCTTCTGACCCATGGCTAATACCCGAACCTAGTGATTATTCACGCTATGGCGACCATATACCTTTAAGTCCGATTGAATCCGCCTATCAAGCCATTTAATCGACATCCCCCTCTACCCCCTCTCTTGGTGATTCATCTCTTGATCCTTTTCACTTGATTTTTCCCACAGATGAGATGATTATGTTGGTTATGTCTATGGAGGACACTCCGTGGGACGATGGACATCATCATTCCATTATCTTCCTGGAACAACACACCCTCGAGAGTTACCAACGGATTTCGAGCCCGTCGATCGTTGTCATTATTACTTCAGTTCCCGACTCTACACATGATGTGTTATACGAAGGGAAATTAAGCAACATTTCACCCACCATCCCCCTCGACATATCTATCAAACTTGGAGTTGTTGAAAATGTCCATATCGGAGCTTCAGGTTCCACTAATGAAGTTGTCACATATAAGTCACTTTTCCAAGAATTTTGTGACATCTTCACGTGGAGCTACGAAGAGATGCCCGACATTGACCTCGATATTGTTGTACACGAAAAAGACATACCCGGGCAGTAAACTTGTCCGTCAGAGACTTCGCTTGGTCCACCAGTGCAAAGAAACCGCTATCAAGCTTGAAGTCAAAAAAATTCTTAAATATGCCTATATTTATCTCATGGCTTTAACTGATTGGGTATCCAATCTCATTCCGGTTAACAAGAAACAAGGTACGATCCATGTATGAGTTGATTAAAAAGGACATTAATAAATCTTGTCCTAAAGACAACTTTCCCACCCCCTTCATCGACCCGATTGTTGACGATTGTGCCGGGAGTGAAATCTTCTCTTTGATGGATGGTTTCTCCAAATATAATCAGATCAACATCTTACCCGCGGATCAACACAAAACTGCTTTTATTTGTCCTTGGGGAACTTTTGCCTACCGAAAAATGCCCTTTGGTTTAAAGAACGTCGGTGCCACGTTTCAATGCGCTGTGTCTTATGCTTTCCATGATATTAAGCATGTTGTACAACCATATTTAGATGACCTACCAACACATTCCATGAATCATAGTGATCATCCGACCCATCTATGAGCCATTTTCCTTTGTTGTCGGTTCTATTGTATACGCTTAAACCCACATAAATGTGTCTTTTGTGTGGATTATGGCCAACTCTTAGGCTTTATTGTGTCACGTCAAGGGATCAAGGTAGATCCTTTGAAGGTTGAGGTGATTCTCAATATCCCTCCTCCTTCTTCACTTCGCCAACTACAAAGTTTGCAAGGGAAGGCAAACTTTCTACGTCATTTTATCCCAAACTACGTTGAGTTAACACTCGGATTTACTCAAATATTAAAGAAAGGCTATGAATTTGTATGGGACACCACTGCCAACAAAGCCTTCGAAGATTTGAAATTGGCTTTAACCCGTACCCCACTACTTTTCTCGCCCGATTATAGTCGAGATTATTTCCTTTATCTCGCTGTTTCGGATTCAACCATCGCCATGGTTCTAGTCCAAGAGGATGATTCTCATGATGAACATGTCATTTATTATTTGAGTTAGAGTCTCACAACTACCGATGCCAAGTATTTACATGTTGAAAAATTGGCCTTGGAAGCTATTCAAGCTGTCCAACGTTTCCAGCACTATATTCTTTTACGCAAGACCACCGTTATTTTCGATTGAAACCCTATGCATCACATCCTTACACACCAGTTGCTAGGGAGAAAATACTCCAAATGGATTGTGCTACTCCAGGAGTTTGACTTAGAGTTTGAACGTGATAAGTTTAAGAAATCCTTGGTGTTTTCCAAATTGATATGTGACCTTCCCTGTTCTGAGACGAAAAATGTAGCAGAAGATTCATTACCCAATGAATTCCTTTTTCTGATCAGTTCTGATGACCTTTGGTATGGAGATGTCATTATATATATCCATACTTAGAATTTCCTGCTCGATTTGTCTAGTACCGACCATCGTCGCATATGTTACCAAGCCCGTCAGTATATCATCCTCGGTGATACTCTTTATCCCCGTGGAGTTGACATTGTTTTTCGATGATGTCTCACTTATGATGAGGCTGAGAAAGCTTTGAATGACTTCCATTCTAGAGCATGTGTTGGTCACATGTCTGGGTATGCTACTTCCCAAAATATCTTACGAGTTGGATATTTTTGGCCTTATTTATTCAAAGATTGTATTATCTC
This sequence comes from Picea glauca, assembly GCA_000966675.3. NCBI lineage: Eukaryota > Viridiplantae > Streptophyta > Pinopsida > Pinales > Pinaceae > Picea > Picea glauca. The sequence goes on along the minus strand of JZKD02S0667571.1, from coordinate 863,788 downwards.
CATCCAAAAGTGCCATGCTTGCCAAACATACAACAATAAAATAAGATCTCCCCCCGCTCCCTTACATCCTGTAGTTTCCATTGGACCCTTCGCTAAATGGGGCATCAATTTCATGAAATGTAACCCTCACTCGGTTGGGGGGCATGGGTACATTATTGTAGCCGTAGATTATTTCACGAAATGGGCCAAGGTGATGCCTACATTCGACAACATGGGAAAAACTGCAACCCTATTCATCTCCAATCACATTATTACACGATTTGGAATCCCACAGGCTATTGTCACCGATCACGGTAGCCACTTTTGAAACTTTATGATGTCTAAGCTTACAGAAAAGTTGGGTCTTCGACATGAAAACTCAAACCCCTACTATCCACAGGCCAACGACCAAGTCGAAGCAATAAACAAAGTACTTATTACCATGCTTCGATGGATTATCGAAATTCAAAAAATGAGTTGGCACATGATGTTTTTCTCAACATTGTGGGCCTATCAGACATCTGTGAAGTTATCCATGGGGTTTACACACTTCCAATTAGTGTATGGTTTAGAATCTGTTCTACTGATTGAATGTGAAATTCCATTGTTAAAACTAGCCGTCTAACTTCTAACAAACACCTCTGCTGAGGAGGAATGTCTGTTGTATATTACGTAATTGGACGAATATCGTCGCAAACCCATCGTGATGCCACCCTAGTTATTGAAACCCAAAAGAAACGCATAAAATCCCAATACGACAAACATGTCAAGCCACACGTGTTTTTTGAAGGTGATCTAGTTCTCCTCTATGAACAAGATCGCGATTTGCTAGGAGCCAGAAAATTTGAGGCTATGTGGCGAGGCCCTTATATTGTTAAAAGAGTGTTGGAGAAGGGAGCATATGAGTTAGTATATTATGATGGAATTACTTTGAGTGAACCTAGAAATGGGCTTGACTTAAATAAGTACTATGCTTAGCCTATCTCTACATAAGTACTTGTATTTTTACTGTCTCATACTCTTGTGTGTTACTTTAGTGTGTTTATGATATTTGACTTTTACCCCTGACTACTTACCCTACATTGTGTTTGGTCTTCATATGTCATTGTTTTCACTACCTTACATTGGCTTCGCCGATTGTGCTAGTCGTAGTACCCGGAATTTAGCTTCTACTTCTTGGGAAATTTATGCACCCTCAAACGAACTTATTTGTCTACAAGATATTTTTCTCGGTCGAGCGACCAATAATATCGCAAAGTATAGCGCGGTCATCAAATTATTGACTAGTTCTATTTCTCTCAGGATTCGTCGCTTCATTATACGACTTGATTCGTAGCTAGTAGTACTACAGTTAAACAATGTATATACTATCCGAAGCCTTACTCTATTACAGGTATATTTACGAATCTCCCTCTTGGAACGCCATTTCGATTATATTGAATATCAACACATTCCTAGATGTCTAAATATATTAACTGATGCTTTAGCTAATTATGTATTAGACAGACATTTGAGACATTTTTAATTCCAATCACATTTCACATATTGTATAAAGAGCAGAGTAAACCGGTAAAAGCCTCATGTATATATATAATGTTTACAAAAAGAGTTTTCATCCAAAGATCAAAATATCAAAATATAGAGCCCATGGCCCCTACAAAATGGCATCATGGATGCCACTCACGATAGCATACTACTGCTCTCGCTACCCTATGTAGTAACCGACTAAGTGAGACTGATACACCTACAGTATGGCGTTGATAACGCCTTAGGATCTCCTCGATGGATATATCAGGGATGTCTGCCATCAATCCTTCTAGGTTATTCTCTATCGCATCATAATCCTCGACATCCCATCTAGATAATATGTGTGCCTCTCCTCGACTCTGAATAGGAGAAGAGCCCGGGGGTCGATGTGGCCCTACATTTGCATGATCGAAATTTTTTTATTAGTCTTTTGATCAGAAACACAAAAACATTAAATATTTTAAAACTCATAAAAACATTGTAAAAAAAAATGTCTTTCTTACTTAGATATCCCCACTAAGATCCCTCGGGGAGAATGAAATCTGGATCACCCAGAAAGTCTATACTGGCATAAGTGTAATCATCAATCATCAGGATTTGCGGTCCTAACCAATTGAATAATGTGTCGTCATACTTCACAATCCAGCCCGCCACATGCTGTGTCATTAGGTCACACCATATTTTCATTCGTGGGTCTCTAGGGGTTGGTATTCCCCATTCCACCTACAGACATAGGTGTGGAACTATTTCTAGGAAGAAAGATACTAAAATGGACCCATAAACGAACTGTTTTAGGTCCCCATTCTTTCTTTTCGTGAGTTGAGTTTTCATGCTGCGTAATACACCCTCACACCAATTGAATACTCGAGGCTCCAAGCATTCAATTTCATATTGAAAGTAACTTTGGAGTGCCATGTGTGGCAAAGCACTCCCTGCCATCCGTGCAATAGTACAAAGGACGGTTCTGAGGGTCAAATATCTCACACCTCGGATTGCTACTTTTCCTTTACATCTTTCGGCATCAGGTTCACAATGTCGACGAATGAACTCACTCATGGGAAATCCACCAACTCGACCACCTGTTAGAGTCACACGTGCCCCAGGACATAACAACCTGGTCAGGAAATAAATATCCTCAATATCCAAAGAGAGTACATGAACACCCACGTGGAACACTTGTTGTTCTGAATCCCACATATGAACCAGATATTCTAGTAATCTGTGTTGGTCCCTCATGCTCTGAACTTTGAAGAATTTTAATACACCACATTGTCGGAGAGAATTCACGGTTCTCAGATCATTTAAAGCCATGATATCATCTTCTTCATACTCACACTCTCTCCATTCCAACATCTTTGCAAGAAAACACCTGCATGGGAAACAGAGAAAATCTTTAGCACACTTTTTCAACATTTTTTGGGATTTTTGTTGAGTCAACATTCACTTTTCATTTTAGTTTTCCGGCCACTGAGATCAAACTTCAAGTACAGTGAGAAATTTCCGCGAGAACGCCTTAACGCACCAGCCAAAATTTTTGATTTCCGATGGGCCTTTTATAGGCCACTTGCGGTGGCCCTAGCGCACGACTAGCAGTCCCAAATCATCAAAACATATTGATTTTTTACCATCAAAAACAAAAATTAATTTGTTGAAAAGATAGAAGATGAGATCCTTACCTCTTTTACGCAATCCATTTTTTGAATGATCCCCTGTGGCCTCTGCAATCCGTCGCCGAAGTTGAGGTAAAAAACAAGGGTTCTTGGTAAGCTTTTGACCAAGTGCAAATAAAATGGTGAAAAATACTTTTTGCTTCTATTTATTACTTTTTTATCATTTTTCATAATATTTTGTTTTATATAAATATATTTTAGTCACAAACCCATTAAATCTAAAGGTCTTGTAAGTGTTTTGTTCCTTGCAGAAAAAAAATTAGGACCTTGGACAACGAAGTATCGACGTTCTTTTTTTATTTGTTTGGGTCGCATGTACAATTACTTTTTAGGGTTTTTCAGAAAACCCTCGAGCATAGTCTTTGTTTGTTCTCAGGATCGAAAATCAATGAGAACGTAACCGAGTATACTTTTGTTGTCTTTTCGTACTCACTATGGTAACATGAAAACAATGAAACCTATGGAAAACTCTTTAAGCTCTTTTCATGCTCCCTAAAAACGAAAAGATTGTCGAGCAACCTTGTTCTTTTCACACTCATAAAAGTATTTGAAGAAAACATTTGATGGGTGATAGTTTATCACTTTTTCAGTCCTATCAAACTATTTTATGAAAAGTGAACTAAGAGAGTTCTCTTTTAAGTGTTTTTCCATACTCTATAAACATGAAAAATCTTCGATTTTTCTATATTTGGACTCGTTAAAAAAACATCGACGGACCCATACGGGACCAAACCACTCCTTCTTAGGGTTCGTTAAATATACTCTGAGAGACTCGTCCAAAGGATGAGCTTAAATTGACAAGCATATGCTATCCTCCTCAAGCTTGCATAAAAATAAAGAGGTACTCGCCATAAATAGTGGGGGGGAATTTGGGAAAGGAATGTGTCTTTGTGTCTGTATTAATGGTAGTAAGCATCGCTCTTGAACATGACACCCCTCTTCGTCATTTAAATCTAGGTTGGGTAATCCGCTTGTCTCTTGTATGACCTTCTGCAAGTTCATATCTTGGGTCATATTTGAGTCAATACTGCCAAGATCATTGTTGTGTCATTCATATGTTCAAGAGAACTTTAATCAGAACCTTCTATTAATTTGACCATCTACAATTGTCCATCCTTACCATGTCGGCCTTCCCTGTGTCAGTCCCAAGCCACATATGTATTTTTCTCTACCCTAAATCTGTTACTCATTTCATGTCATTGGTGGGGGATACATCAAGGCCCTCCTGTGATGAGTCTTTTCCTGTCAACTTCAACTCATTATCCAGGAAAAAGACTTAGAAATTATTTAGTACCTTAGAGCTTGCATGCCTCAATGGCAGGTTTCTTCGCTTTCGATAGTGGATTCACATCATTGATCCCAAATTAAGAGATTATGTCAAGTGTTCGACTTCAACTCATTTATTCACACTTGTTGGATTGTACTGGAGTACCTTGGGGGTCATTGACATCAATGGTTATTTCCCTCACACATGTTAATAGTTTTCATCAATAACTGGTAATCAAGTGGTTTCTATTCATGTTCGACTTCAACATCTGTAATCGCATGACTAGAATTGTACTAACGGATGATGGATTGAAGACCCTGGACTTCACTATTTTTGGTCCAGGTTGCGAAGGAGTATTTGTGATTTTTTTTTACACATAGATCCACCTTGTATGTCTCGTGGCTATGTTTGTACTTTAGTTTTCAATGCATGGATCCACATTGTATTCCTAGTGGCTATGCATAATCTTGTTGACATGGATCCATGTTGTATAATTGGTGGCCATGACCTACATTTATGGTTTCAATCATTTACGGTCTGAACATGGGAATGCCTGCTTCGGACATGGTGTGATATTGTATAGATGCTTGATTGTTTGAAGGTTCCTTATTGGTGTGCCCCTAGTTCTTGAAACATACACACTTATTTTACAAAGTATTTCGGCTATCTCGAGTTCCAACCTCATTCTTTGGGGGGCATTTTGTTACACATTATTTTGGTCACCCTGATGATGATTACATAAACATGTGTTCAGGTTCCCAATATAATATTTTGCCTCAGAAAAGCAACCTCTTTCCACCCTTGCAAGATGAATTTTTGGAAGGCCGCCACAGGCTGCTCCTTTTACATAGTGCGAAAATCCTCGATTTCTGCATGCTGCACTATAACCGGGCTGCGGGATTTCCGCAAGCTTCTATATAGGGAGGTCGCAACGATGCTTTAAAACTAAAAGAGGAAAGAAGTTCTAGCAGCTTCTAGAAGTGGAATCTTCTAGAAATATGAGGTGGCGTCTGTATGGTTATGATCCTAATGACTTCTTTGATTTGATGGGATCATCCTAATCTCTTTAACCACTTCATCTTCTCCTATATAATGATAGGCTTCTCATGGAAAAGGTTAGAGGTACAAGCATAAAGAAGCATAGATATTGAAGAAAGAATAGGTTGAAGACTGTGTGAAGAATCCTATTTCAAGTGATGCTTGAGGTCTCCATTCATTCATCAATCTTTTGTGAAGAGTCTTCATGAAAATGTCGGAACAGATGTATGTGTGTTTCAGATCAAAGAGCCACTGAAAGGGACCTTGCGACATCAAGGTGATTCGGTTGTATCTTATACCTTTCATTAATATAATACGATGGCACTTCTCTTTCCCATAAAATGATTGATATTTTATTACATGACTCCTTGATCACAGGTTTAGGTTGTCATTGAATTTCACTATTGTTGCTTTCACGTTGGCTTATTTGTGCTATTGTAGATATGATCTCATAGGAAAATCGGAGTAAGGTAGGATCAACAAAGACATAAGGAAGCGATTCATAAGGTATGTTATCCATTCCTTCTTTGGTAGTTAAAATCAATGATTGAAACCTAGGGAAAGCATCATGTTCCGTCTTGTTTTCTTCTAGATCCAGGTGGATCTAGGGGGATTAGTTCATGTTCGCATCTACCGATTTACCCATTAACAACTATAAGTTGCAGTGGTAATCCACCTGGTACATGTTCAAAACCATAAATTACTCTGCGCGATATTCTAAAACCTCAACAAAATATTAATCACACTGCCATAAAAAAATGAAATGGGGATATTACACCTTATTGTCAATTGAATCCTCAATACTCTTTGAATATCCAACGTTGTGGTCACATGCTCCAATTACAAGGATAACATTTAACTTTTAAAGAGCACAGGTAACATATTTGAACAATTCAATCATAAATGTGAAATATCAGTGCAAGAATTATAATGATATGGGTGAGGCATTTATCTTTATAAAATAATTATCATTCCTACAATTAATATGATTGCCATTTTCCAGGTTCAATAAAAAGGTTATACCAAGGTTTGTTTCAACAATGAAAAACTTCAAAAACTGGATGCAAATAACTCTGGAATGAAAGGGTAACAAGAATGGTTCTATAACGCCTAGGGATCGAGTTACTTCAAGGATCCAGTCTCTCTCTTCAAGTGAAAGGAACTATTTAGGGAAACAACACTCTAAGGAATAGAAGCGAGTCATAACTTCCAGGACACAACAGATATTAAAATTAAATTACAATGAATGCACAAGGATAGCAATCTGAATCTACCTTATGAATTTTTGGACAACATCATATGGAACTATGCACCGAAATTATCATTGATATCTTGCATTAAAAAAAAGAGAACGGGATCAAATATTATGAATTTCAAGGCGCATTTAACCAAGAATCTAGGAATGAAATGGGTACACGACCAGTTGTCGACAAACTGGGGCTCACGATCAGGGGTACAGTTAATGATCTCAACTGATGGAATTAACCACCTCTACTAAGCTTTTATCACAATACCTATCAGTAAATTTCCTAACGAAATCTGAGGGACGTTGTCATCCTTACGAGACACATGGATTTTATATTCAGTTAATCTCTTAATACAGTAGGTGGAATGAGTTATGGCCCTGTGCAAGTTCTTTTAGGAGAACCCATGAAATACATTAATGGTGAAAACATTTGACAGTTACCAGGTAGGCTGGGAATAAAACTCAAGCAAGGAAATCGGTAAAAGGTGGAAGGGAAAAGGTTTTCTTCGTAGAAAGGCTTTAGAAAAAGATTAAGGATATGACATTTAAAGAATAGAAGTAAATGCAATGAAAGGGTAGGTGGTAATCCAAGGGAGATGCACAATGTAGTTCAACAAAATCGCAATAAGATTTGATGCAAGGATTAGTTGGTCCGGGCTCACTCGACCATGAGAAAATCAGAGACAACCTCCAGGAAGAAATTGAAAGGCAACAAGAAAATCACAACAAGAATTAAACTGGCAGCAAGAATTAAATCATTCGCAGGATACAAATTCGTTGCAATAAATGTTGGGAAAGGAATGATCCTACACTTATTATCCATGCACAGGAAAGAAGGTCATTTGAATATAAATATTTAACACTAGAGTGAAAGAGAGTCGATTCGGCTCCTGACCGACTACTCAGGCACAAACTAATAAATTAAAGGATAAAGGAATAGAAGATAAAAACACAATCTGCATCCGGATCTTCTCCGTAGAAAAACAAAACATAAAAACAAAATCACAGAATGAAGAAAACACAGGCATGGATACAAAATCACATACAAGGTTTTGATTTTGGGGCTCATTCTGGCCATGCACATATTAGACAGTGACTCAAAAATAAAGATACTAAGGATATCAATGTTTCTTACAGTATGAATCCAACGATGAGATTACAATTACCGTAGAAATACATGTGCAAGGAAAGCTCACGGCAATGAAATTTTCATCCAAATACAGTAAAATAAATAGGTGTAAATTAAATTTTATTGCAAGTAAAAAATTTAACAAGCGTACCTTTACTAACGACGAGGAGGAAAATATGTCCTCTTGCACAGTCATTCAATCCAGATCCCGCTTGTTGACCGATGAGACCTGACCGATACCTCCCATCCAACGCTAGGGGTACTCTTCTTCCCCCTAAACACCCCGAGCCACAAAAGGGCCACACACATGATACCAGAGAATTCTAGCAACCAACTCACCTCGAAAGGTCGAGCTACCACTCGTTACCCAAGATGGGTATCCCAACTCCCACAAGAGAAGGTTCAGTCAAGAAGAAATTTCAGCAATGTAACGTTATGCAAGCTAGATGTGATCAATACTCGTCCTCTGCCATATCTTTTATAGAGTTTCTTAGTCATTAGTTTCCCCAAACCCTCCTTAGATTCTTTATTTATTTATTTAATTAGGGAAAACCTCCCCCATACACATGTCACCCGATCCTCTAGTTGCACCAAAAAATCAATTTATTAATTAATTAAATATTCCTATTTCCCTCACCCACCTAAAAGCATTTCTAAAAATGCTCCTCGGTGTCCCATTATTCCCTTACAATTATTAAATGACTTACGCTTTACTTAATTCCTAGTTGAGTTCATAAATAGAAAGTTCCAAAGGCTAGATTCCTTACTAAGTTAGACACTCATCTTTTTCTTTAAGTTTCCCCTTTTCTTTAAGTTCCCTTTTTCTTTAAGTTTCCTTTTTTTTTTAAGTTTCGCCCTTTTTCCTTTTTAACTAAAAATAAATTTAGCAAGTGTAGATAAAAACAACCATTTACCATTTTAATAAATTTAATCTTCCATTATAATTTTTTTACTTTAATAATTAAGTTTGAATTTCTTACCCCCCTTCTTGTTACATGTTTAATTTATTTTTTTCTTTAACCACATGTTCTACTTAGGCCTAAGTTTTAATTTCACTAGGTTGGGTGAAAATTTTTAAGGGAACTTTTAGTTATTAAACTTCACTCATACCATCATCTATTTTAAGGCCGACCAGGTCCTAAGGAGGCATAGTTTTCTAGGCACTAGGTTTTTGACTTATCATAGTTAAAATCGCGAAGTGCCCTTTAGGACACACTACGTGCTCCAAGGGTTCCACTCACCTCTTTCCATTTTATTTGTGCGACGTGCCCTTCAAGATGCACTACGTGCTCCAAGGGTGCCACTCTCTTCTTGACTAAATTTGGTAGACTCCAAACCCCTGGATTCAATACTCCATTAGGTGATCTTGTGGGAGAGAAAGGGCCTATAAGGAGTAAGGACCCTGCCTTATTGTGCGCCCCTTAGAATCATCATGAGCGACTGTTACAGTCTATCCTCATGGCATCGTGGGTATCTCGAACTAGGTAATCGTTAACCTACAATTTGAGCCACGACGGGAGTGCTAGTAGGTTGTGGCAGGGCTTCTACCACACCTCTCCCTCAATGTCTCTAGTTGTCGTGCGTGACCCCTTTAATCCACATGTGAGTCTGGTCAAAAATCTATCATCATCTTGCATCCATCAATGAGTCATGTCATCAACAACAATCAACATCACAATATCTAATCATATGTACATATGTCACATCAACAACATTTAAACCCTAATAGTCCACTCCCTGACTCGATTCGAAGTCCAAGGGGTTTCATCAGTGCCTCATCATCCTCAACGTCCAGAGTCCTGCACACTCAGGAGACCCAATCAATAGCACCCATCGATATAAATATAACAAAAATAACATAACATCAAATCCACAATGTCTCATAATCATAATCAAAATAGCCAATAGTACAACGACCTGGATCATTTGCATGCAAGTGTCCTCAAAGAATAAGTCTACTCAGTGCACAAAAGAGAGGGATGTTGCAATGTGTCTATATTAGTGTATTAATTAACCTTTATAAAATTATTGTATTCATCTCAAATACAATTGACCCAATTGTATTTCAAAGAACTAGAGTGATTGCAAGCAAAGTAAGATACAACATTCATTTACATGATC
>JZKD02S0667571.1:820621-848747 GCA_000966675.3 Picea glauca | reverse complement strand
GTCTAATAGTTGATCATACCGTTTTATTTTGTTACGCAGGTTGGGAAATGGCTTGTGCAACCAAAAACTTAGATTTTTTTCTCCTGAAATGAAAACAACTTAGCAAAGTGTTAATCTAAACTTCACTGCTCAAATTCCTTTGCAAAATTTTTAATCAACCAAGATTTCTATCAACTCAACAATTGATCAAAAATATAGTCTCATTCATACATTCACATATTGGTTTTTGATTTAGTTGATGTGTGGTGTCATTTTAATGATTATTTTGATGACCTCTAGAACTGTAATATATCTTCTTTGCAGTATTATATCGAATCAAATAAATATTTATAATTAATGATATCTTTTATAACAAAGAGGAATTGGTGCTTTGGTGAGAAATATAAAATGTAATTTCTGTAATTGAAAATTCGATGTTTTCAAATAGGCAAAGGACTTGCTCATGTCAAAAAATGTTGAGATATTAATGATTTATGGAGCGTTTGATGTAATTGGATTTTTGAAAATTTGTTTTGACTAAAATTCTCCATTCACACATTTTTCTAGGTTCTCAAAATATTTTCTTGTTTCATTAAATATCAATTGGATTATAGGATTGTGTTGTGAATTTTTTTTCACTAGATTATCAATTCTTGTAATATTGCTTGTTCTTCATTTCTTATCTTTACCCTGGGGATGTTTCTGTTGGGATTGATGTTGAATGTTAACATTTCTTGACTAATTATTTCCCTTGGATTCATTTTCAAGCATTCACTAAAAACACTTTCATTGTTGTTTCCCCATATTTATTACTTGCTACTGGGTTATCTTCTTATCTTTCAACCCATTTTCATTATTTATCGATGAATGTCATTCTAGCTTCAAGTTCCTTTTAGTTTAATTATCTTGTTCATGAATTGGCTTAAGTTTTAGTGCTTTTTTTCTTCTTGTACATATTTCTTCCATCATTTGATTTGAATGCTAGTACATTCCCTGAGTTTATTTGTCTCCTTAGTCTACCTTGAGGGGTACTTCTTAAATTTGAGTAAGGGGCTGGTCCAATTTTGGTCACATGCTGAAGAAATGTTTACAAATTATAAGATGCATGGGTTGCTCTATCTGAATAAAGATTCATGAATTTCTTAGCTATAGGTATGGAATGATAGCTTTGGTGGAACACATGTGCCTATTGATCGTAACATTATAATACACAAGTATAGGAAAGAGTCTATCTATATTTTTTTTTGAGCTCCATTCACTCCATATTAATAAAATGGCCAGTATTATGATGGTTTTTGGGGAGACCTGTGTGTTAAACTAAAATGTATAACATCTACTCAGCAAATCAAAGAAACTCTCATATCACCCTGCTTCCTTCACACCCTATGCATATATGGATATATATACAAATATAAAAGGGTGAACATATTTTGGAATAAAAAGGGAAGTTGAAAGTACTATTAATAGTGTGGGAATTACAAGTAAACTTGTCAGGGCTATGGAAACCTACTGGCAATGGGTTTATGGTTGTATGATACTTAGGAAACTTCATTCAGACTATGGACGTTCGCTGGTAGCAAAGCAATGCCGGGAAAAGAGAGATGAGGAACACACTTATGTAGATGTTTTCTTGTTATAAAAAGTGAAAACTCGTGGTTAAACCAAATATAATATGAAGTGTGTAGCCAACAAAATAATTTACCTCACTAATTGGCTCTTTGAAAAAGGTGTGCTAGATCATAAGTCAGAGAAATTTTGGGTTATATCTTTTAGAAATTTGGCATCATTGTGGTAACCATTATTATTGGAAAATTGTTTGTAGTTTGTTGAGAGATTATATCTAAAATTAAAATATGAAGTAAAGGCCCTAGACTTCTATTGACAAAGATAACTAGTTCTTCCAGTGTGTCACCATTTGTTTAGGCCACAATAACACCCCCTTTAATTTTGATTTTACAAGTGAAAGGAAAGGCACCCCCTACTAAAATTTTATCCCTTATGCCTAATCCTCTATTTCTTAATCCTAATGTTAATTCTTTTTCTACCTTGAGGGAGTTGGGGGTTTGATCTTGATCGATGATTGTCTTGGCTGATTTTTTTGTTGATAATTTTTTCTAAATGGCTAATTCAAATTTTGAATCCTCTTGCTTGCATGTTGTGTCGGATGTCATATTTAAGCTCTCACATGTTGATCATACTCTTATGTTTTGAGAATTTGACTTGAATCATACAATCACTAATCCTTCTTTTGAGTTTGGACTTGGCACATGCAGTACCAAGACACTTATCTACATCCATCATTGATTATTTTTGAAGAAACCTAATGATAATTTATAAATTTGATTAAAACCATATGACCTAACTACTCATCTTGATGCTTGGTTTCTCAAAACCTACCTAATTTACCTTATCCCTAATTTTGTCCCTAGGCGTGGATCCCTGACTAGTGGAACTATGGAGAGCATAAAACCTTGACTTGTGTGTAACTTGGCCTAATTTCCTAATTTGTATTTTTATTTTTGTTTTTGTATATATTATTTCTTTCTTTTTATTTTTATATTGATTTATTATTTTTATTTATTTTTTTCCATTTTTTTCCTCTGAAAAAGTGTATAATTCCATTATGATATAACAAAATTACATGCACAGATATGTATTAGTTAATACTTAACTGCGTACATACTCTCCAGCAAAAAGGAAAAGTTGTTTATCTCCCATAGATGCATATAAATCCATCACTTACAAGTTCTGTTAATCAATTTAGTTCTCAAAATTTTAGTATCCTTCTAATATAGTTCTATAATCATATGCAATCCCTTAATACATCAAAACTTAATAAGGTCCCATCAAAATATAGAGAATCCTTTCATTAGATGTATTCTATCTCCCATAGTCAATTTTCCTGTCTGTCATGGAAGGGTTGATGGTAGTATCCTGTGATCCATTGAGATTGTGTTTTGTAACGTGTCATAGACCAAAGTCTAACTGTGACGCTTCCTTGGAAAGTCTGTCTTCCATTTGATTCCTTTCTCTGTAAATATGATAAAATGAGATATCATCAAATAAACTTTTGATACAGAGTACATCCTCTATCAAAGGAAGAAAGCGAGAGATTTGGCATCTATGTATCCCGTTATCCCAATTGATGATAAATAATAAATCGCCAAAGACTTGTAAATCTCTACATCCCTTCTCAATTGCAAAGAGTAAGACTAGTTTTAAGGCCATGAGTTCGGAGTAATTATTTGAGCCAACCCCCAATCCCTCTTTGAGGGAAAAGTAATGTGATTGTGAGAGATAGAGGCAGCCACCCCCCCCCCACAGTTTCTCTGATCAGACGGGGAGGCACCATCAGAGTAAGCCCATGGGATAATTATATCGGGGATCTCCTCCCTGACATCCCTTGGGCGCGCCACAGTACCCCCACTGGAGCTCGAAAAGGATTTGTAAATCCAAATGCTTTTGACCACTACCCTTTCTGCTAAAACGTTTTCATCCTGAAATATGTGACCATTTTGGGTGATCAAGATCCATAGACGATAATGAAAGGGAAGGCTCGAAGCTCCTCTTGACCATGACCCATCAACCAGGCCTTTAAGGCCAGTTCAAAGGTATTTCCTTGTCAGTCCGAGAGAGTGGGCATCAAGTCCCTTTCAAAATCCCATACTTCTCTGACAAATGGACAGTGTAAAAAAAGATAGTCCACTATTTCTAAATGTGATTTGTAGAGAGAACATCGACCTGGCCTGAAGAAGAGGCACCTTTGTAGGTTGTCCCAGGTGGGAATTTTATTTTCCAGTATCAACCAGAATAAAAGTTTCCCCTTCACTGGGAAAGTATGTTTCCAAATATTATGCCACCACCAAAGGGGTTCCCGTTGGTGAAGATCTATTGTTAACTTTAAATATCCAGAACGAGGAGTGTATTATCCATCCCCTACATCGTCCCAAAGTAATTTTTTGTCTATCAACCAAACATATTGAGGCTTCTTGTAGGTTCTATGTTTATCTGTTCCAATAAAGAAATTCATCTTCTAAGAGTCCAAGCCTATGCCCCGTCATCCATCCTTGGTTCCACATATTTGTAGTAAGAGGATCACCCACCTTAGCAATATGGAAGAAGCCTCCCGATGCCAATATTTTCCTTAATCCTTTAGGAAGGATATGTTTGTGCTGGCACCTGGGCCATGGATCCAGGCCAAGACACACCAAGCATCTAGAACCCACTCTCCACACCAATCTCGTCCCCACTAGATCAAAATCCTTAATCAAAGCCTTCCAAATAATAGAAATTCCCACCGAAGACTTGTTTAAAGATCGAACCCAATCTAAAATTGAAGTGGAGAAATATATTTTTGGTGGATTACCTGGGTCAAGAGACTAGAGGTATTTATCAATCACCAGGAGCACTTTGTCACAAGATCTTTAGAGAAGGAGAAACTTTTCTTCAAGCCCCAACCACCGAGGGGCTTTGGATTCGCAATCCGATCCCATCTTATCCAGGGTAAAAAAAAAATGTCCTTATTGCCCTTCCATAGATATGTAAAACATAATTTTCTCATATTCTCCAGAATGCCTTTAGGAATCCAGGATAAAGACATCCAGTAAACCAGAATGGATTCCAAAAATGACTTTAATAGGACTAATTTCCCAGCCCTAGAAATCCATCTATGGATCCAACATTTAAGTTTTTTTTCCACTTTTTCTATAAGCCACCGCCAATCACTCTTCCTACAATCATTTGGTTTCAATTGAAAACATATGTATTTGAACCCTTCATCAAGATCAAAGACTTGAAAGGGAAGTCTCTCCGTAATGTATTGTGTTTCCTCTGCATCCAACGAAGAGAAAGTGATACTTGAATTTTGTGCATTGATTTCCATGCCAGTGTCTTGTTTGAAGAGTAGAAGTCCTTCACACAATTTTTCAATATCCTGTATAGAGCCATGACAGAAAATTATTATGTCATCCACAAAGAGTAAGTGAGAGATGTATAATCCCTGAGAAATTTGGATGCCTCTAAAGCTTCCAACAGACTTGGCTTCGATCAAGAAACGACTAAGACACTCTGCAACTAGAAGAAAAAGAAGTGGAGATAGGGGGAAGCCCTATCGAATCCCCCTTTCCTCTTTGAAAAACGGGGTGCCTAAGCCGTTGATCAGGAGAGAGAAGGATACTTAGGATAAACATGCCATAATCCAATTTGTGAAAGATACTCCAAATCCAAGATGAATTAACAACATGTGAATATAAAACTAGTTTACCCTATCAAAAGCCTTTGAGGGGTCAATTTTTATCGCTGCACATTTGAGTTTCTTAATTTTCATGCTGTGTAAACCTTCCTGTGCCACCCCGATAGCTTCATGAATCTGTCTGCCTTTCAAAAACCCAAACTTCTTACTGGAGATGTGTCGTGAAACAATATCTTTTAAACAGAGGCTGATGACTTTTGAGATAATCTTGTAGATACAATTGCAGAGGGAGATTGGACGAAAATCATCAAAAGTAGCTGGATTATCAGATTTGGGGATTAAAGAGATGAAGGTGGCGTTTAGAGGTTCGTGATTATGCCCATTTTTCCTAGAATCCTCCACCACTTTTAGAATATCATTACCCAACAAATCAAAGAAACCTAGAAATAATTCAATCGACCATCCATCTGGGCCTGGACTCTTCCCTTTCTGGAAGGATTTCATGATAGCTAGTAATTCTTGTTCAGTGACCTATTCCATTAAAGACTCCCTCTCATCATCCTCCACAAATCGTGGGAAGAATCTGGTTGCTTTCATAATTTCCCCAATTGAAGATCCCGACTGTTCCTTGAACATATCTTTAAAATGAGAAATACCTAAAGATGAAAGTCTTTCAAAGGTGTTGACCACTTGGCCATCCCTCTGAGAGAGTCCCCAAATGGTATTATTCAATTTCCTACCTTTGGAAAAAGAATGGAAGAATTTTGTGTTCTCATCCCCACAAGCAAGCCAAATAGCCTGACTTTTTAGATGCCTTAAAGCTTCCTTTTCAGCCAGAATAGATCTCTCTCGAAGTTCCACTTGAAAAATCTCTTTCCTAGCTTGCCTAGAGATGAATCCAATATCAGGGTCAGCCTGCTAGTCCAAAATCCTTTTTTCAAGAGAGAGAAGCTCTTGATCTTCTTTTACTTTTTTTCTCATGCGCCCAGGAGATGGTAGTCTGTTTAACTTTCTTAAGGTTGTCCATAAAATGAATTGCATCATGCAAGTTAAGAAGTGGTCCTATAGGAATCCATATATTATGTACTAAGGCCTGATACTTAGGATCCTTTAGCCATCCTTTGAAGAATTTGAAGGGGTTGTGTGTAAGATGGGCCCTGCCACTTAATTCCAAAACAATCAGGTTGTGATACTATTCTCCACCACTAGTGACCCATTGACGAACAAGGCCCAAGGAGTCCACCAGATCCTTTGTCATGAGGAAGCAATCCAAGAATTTTGCAACTCTAGCATCACCAGTTCTCAAATTCTTCCAAGTTGGTTGTAATTTAACCGGATATAGATCCAACAATCCAAAAGAATCAAGATAGTGTGTGAAATAGTCAATCAAAGGGTCCAAATTCGAACGGGGGCCCCAAACCTCCACCACTCCCAAAGAAAAATTTAGGTCCCCACCCACACTAACCCCTGGATCAAAAATCCAAGGGCACAAGGCCAGGGAGTCCCAGTAACATTTCTGCTCAACATAGGGACCGTAAATATTAATGAGCACGAAGGCACGCCCTAACTCCTTAGAGAACAAATTGAGGCAAATCCCTGAGTCAAAGCCCCAGACACTATCACATATACAACTCTTGTGTCTCCATCATGTGGCAAGACCCTAGAGTGTCCTTTTTCATCCACCACCACAAACGACCAGGCTGGAAGAAGTGCTTCCAAATAATTTACCACTAACTTGTTAACTCCCAGGGTTGCTCAGAGAAATATTATTTCTGGTTTGTTAACAAAAATCAGCCTTTTCAAAGACGATTTTTTAGCCAGGCTCGCCAAACCTCTACAGTTGAAGGAGAGAATTTTCATGAGGTAACCAAATCCTAGGGTTTCTTTTCTGTAAGCGCCCATTCAATGGAGTTTTTCCTGCCCGAAGCCACATCAATTTTGGCTTGATCTTGTGCCAGTAGAATGTGTGATCTCCTGCCCCGACCCTGAGAAAAAGACAAATCCCGAGGAAGAGACCCCAACCCAAACCTGAGAGGATCTTCTGCACCGCATCCGCTCGAAGCCTCAGATAAAACATCCCTATTACAAAGGGTATAACGGATCCTGGACCCCTTAAGAGACTGGTTACTGGAGGACAATTGAAAAGAAGTAATAGAGGGAGTCCCACAAAGATACCTAGAAGGAGATGATAGGGGAGAAACAGTCTCCAAAGTTAAGGTTATAAAGGTGGATGAAGAACCCCCAAAGCATTCAGTCACATGGGTCACCTATACAAAGGGAGCCTCAAACAAACAATGATCATTCTAAGTAACCATAGGTGTGCTAATCGGAGAAGGAATTAGAGCCCAGGGGGAGAGAGGGAGAAAAAGGCCAACTCAGAACGGGGGTGCAATAAAGGGAAGGGAAGACCCAATGAAGAAGAGCAATCTTTTCCCAGAGAGCTCGAAGGAAGAACCAAATCAAACGCAGATGAAGAAACCAGAGAAAAAGAGAACCAATGATTACTCGACACCAGAAGAGATCTTGGACAATCCTGCAGAGAATGTTTCTGAACTTTAGTGAGTGTCGAGTCTCTATCCACCGAAGAAGGACCCACAGGGGAAAACGGAGGTCACTTGTTGACCCTACCATAGTCCACATCCTGGGAGATCACCGCCTGTGTACCTATAGTGACCCCAGGGTCTGAAACCACTCAGTCTAGCCCAGTGTCGGTTCCAACATCCAAAGAGCCCTTAAACTTACCCTTTAAGGGAAGTTTGCAGTCCGCAACTCCATGCCCATAAGTATGACATCTATGGAATCTGAAGGGGATTCCTTCATAGTCCAAAGGATGAAGGAAAGAACCAAAGGTCGTCTCAATTTTCATCTCCTTTAAAAGACCCGGACGAAGGTCTAGCAGCACCAAGATCCTGGCAACTAACATAAGCCCCGTATCTTCAAAATAATAATCAACCTCCAAGAATCCACCGAGTCTGTTACCGATGGTCGAGAAATGAACAAAGTTCCAATATTGCACAGGAAGGCCCGGTAACCAGACCCAAACCGGAACCACATCAACTCTCTCCCGTTTGGCATAAAAAATAGGGGTCCAACACTTGAGAACAATAGGGGTGCCAACTATTGTCCAACTTTTAGAGAGAACCTAGGCCACATCAGAAGGGGCCTTGAGAACAAAATAAAATCAACCCTTGGATAACAATTGAATACTGGGAAAGGAAGAAAGTTTTGTGTCCCAGGATTTATCCACCCAAGAGCGAAGAAAGATAGTTCCCAACCTTTTACCTCGCGCTCGCCCCACCATAGCGAGTTTTGAAAACTCGACCACATGGTCTATATCTATGTCCTCGCCAAAAATCAAACTGTCGGGATCATAGCAGTCCCAAGCACACTAAGAGCTCATATGAGCCGAGCGCTTTGATGCCCCAAAATCCTTCGAGCATTCCCGACCGCCCCTATTCGAAAAACCTTTGGATCTCGGACCCAAAGGAGAATCATTAAGGCCAGTGGTCGTTCCTAGAGAAGAATCCCTCTCGAAGAAAGCACCGACCATCGCCAAAAGTTCTGGAAAGGATCCTTGGTCATTGATGAGCTCCGAGGGTGAGAAATGGGCTCCAGAGTCATTCACCACCAAATATTTTTGTTGTGAGGCCTAACAACCAGCATTAAATAAATCCCCAGGCTCGGGTCCGATGCACTCAAAAACTCCCCCTGACAGACCCGGAAGAGAGTCCAACCCAGAAACAAAACCCAATAAAGTAGTCGTTGAGGGTCCAAATGTCATCCCACCTGAAAAAGACAAATTAGGTAACGTGTGAGACCCCATAAAAATGCCATATGTCAGAGGTAATTTCAAACCCTCCGGATTCATCTCCTCTAGTCTCAATGAATTAACGATAGGGGTGTTTGGGGCCCCTGACTCTGGTCCACCCACCGCATCTCCCAAGACCACTACCCCACCCGGATCCATTATGATCCAGCCAATACAATAAAGAAGAAAAGCTTCATAGAAACCATACCCTCCAAGCTTCAACCAAGTTAATCCCAAAAAACTAGCTCCTACCTCGATAAACCTCATATTTATCTATTTCCATTTTTACCCTTGGTTTTGACAAAATCACATGGTTTATTTGCACTTGGTATTTTCCCATGGTTTTCCCTAAATTTACATTAGATATTTATTTTTACATAAAGGAAAACCAAGTTCACTTTATATGTTTATTTTTACATGGGGTAAATATGTTCTTACATGGATAAACTATTTGTGTTACACGAACAAACTATTTGTTAAATGATGTGTTTTTCATAAAACTTGAGGTGTAATATGTACATCCTTATTTTTCTCATGCTTCCGTAAAACGATGAATAATTTCACTATATATATATTCACTTTTTTCATTTCTTTTTTCATTTCAATTTTAATTTTGTTTTTTACAAATTAGTTTTATTTTCTCATTTGATTTAGTTTCATATTGATTTTTTAATTCAACCTTTTACATTTCCTCCTTCATTAAAATTCAACTTAATATCCCATGAAAAATCCCCCAGGTTTCTCCCCATTAGTCCTCACATCTACTTCATGATAAGTTCCATGGGAAATTACCACTTAAGACCACCTCCTATCTTCATGGAATCCCTACCCCTCCTCTCGAGCATCTTTAAATATTTTGTTAAGTGTCCCAAGACTAAGCTTGGGAATTGGTCTTCTCCTTATCATATTATTATTAGTAGCTCAATGGGAGTGTATCGTTAGAAGGATCCATCAAATTCACACTCCATGCATGTCTTGACCATGTTTTCCGACGAGCCTATGGGAGGAGGTGTATTACTTTAATATTAATATTTATCATGGAAAATATTTGTTGTCAGAGAGTTACCATAGAAGGAGTTACCCATACTTCACCTTCATATCAGATACCTCGACGACCATGCCTTAAATATATTTTATTTAGAAGGGTTAATTTAATATATATTTTGGAAGACACACGCCCATGGGAATAATATTATTTAATATTTTTTTTTTTGGGGATAAATTACCCATAAGAAGCCTACGTCATCAAAGGATTTACTAATATTTACCACCTCCCTTACTAATAGACCTTGATAAACATGTTTTATTTAATATATTTGGTTGGAATATTATATTATTATTATTATTTGGAAATATGCACCCATTGAGATAGTCATTATTTTAATAATATTTATGGGGAAACATGCACCCAACATATACAATATTATGTAATACTCATTTTTTGGAGCTAAAGACCATCATCAAAGAAGTGTCCAGGGTTTAATTTTTCCAATACCTACCACCATACCAATCAACCCTTCTGACAACCATCCATTTTAAATATTTTAATGGAGGATTATAATAATATTATTGGAGAGCGTGCACCCATTAGGAAATATTATTGTAATATTCTTCACCTGTCATCGTTGGAAGTTACCATTTTTAGAAGTGTGAGCTGGAGTGAGCGTTGAAAACCTTCGTTAGGAGAAGTCTAAGTCTCACCTCCGACGACATACATGTACCCATTTTAATTCATATATGACGAAGACTTTGGGGAATTTCATTCCCATGTTGAAGACCTTGGGTTGGGGAATTTCATTCACATGATGAAGAATTTAGGTTATGTTTCATTTTAGTGGGTGAGGAGTATTTATTATTTATTATTTATTATTTATTATTTATTATTTGTTATTTTTATTAATTTTTAATTTCACATGGGTGGGGAATATTTTATTATTTTTAATTTTAGTAATTTTTTTTCACATAGATTTAGAGGTAAATGTTATTAATTTTATTTGTTAATTATATTTTACATAGGTCCTATGCTTTCTCCATGTTCTTACTCAAATTATCTAAATGGGATAAAACCATTTAAAACACTAAATATTGAATTCTCTTATGCATGTGAGATTTTTATTTCCAAGTTAAGGATCAATGGTCCAGATTCACCCACGGGTGTAATCAAGGGATGTTAAGCACTGTTTCTTAAATGGGAATATCTTGGGCTACATGGGTCATAATTAATCCCATGATACCTCATTGGAAATGTATTGAGCATAGGATTGCAGTGGCAGAGGTCTTTAGACCATAACAGTAACAAAAAACCTTAGAAATCATAGAGAACAAAAGACCACGAATTTGGGGGAAAATTGTCTGGGAAAACTTCAGATGACCATATTGAGGCTACATCCAATGAAATCAGACACAAGATAGCTCACCAGAAAAATATAAGAGAGAAGAATATGATGGCCCAACAAATATTCACATATTGAAGGTCAAATTTCTCGGAAAACATAAAACATATAAGAGGCTCGAATTTAATTGAAGAATGGGTTGTGCAATGTTCAAGAAGTCGCAACACAAGATACATGAATCGAAATTGAACTAGAAAGAGAAAAATGGAAGGATGAGATAGAGGAGAATGAGGCAAGATGATCTTAATTAGAAGAAAAACACCAAAAACACTCAAAAACATCACGAGGGGTAGAATACGATACCAACAGGAAGAGTCAATAATTTTTTTAATAAATATCATTTGTAAACTGCATTAGGGTGAAAATGACCACTCAAGAGTCTCCTAACCTTATGTTTGTAATTCCTGCAAATTGATTTTCAAAAATGTAAAATAAATTCTAAATTCTAAATGAAAAAACAAAGGGAAAACAAAGTGAACAATCACTAGAGCTGAAGAGTCTCTCTTGTGTTATAAAATAGGACTTGTTAGATGTAATGGGGGACTTTTTCCGTTTGTAAATGAAAGAGGGCACTATTACTTGTAAATGAATGAAGAGAAAAAGGCATTATGGGAACTTGTGTTTTTGGTAGATGTAGATGAGATTATTCTTTGTGCATTTGTATTCTACCTGAGTAGTATTGAATTCTATTGTATGAACTATTTATTCACTTTATTATATATACTCATGTTGTCATATGTTTCCTTCTGAGTATAGAAATGATAATATGAATGCATTTAACAACTAATTGTTGGTGCATATGTAGCAATATTATTATCTCCTACAATTGGAATACATGAATTATTTTTGGTTCTAGTGGTATTATCTTTCACCATACTCATCCATTAGTTTTTCTCCCGCAAGATAGATTAGAAGTAGTCATCCTAGATTATCTTGATTTCAGTTTATATTAGATTTAGAGTTAATTAGGATTCTTTGGGGGACAGTCTGTTGTCTTTCCCCTTTTTATTCTATTAATTTTTAGTGGCAACCAGGTCCACATATTGATTAGAAACACTACACCAAACGAGAGTAGGTTTAATTGGGACTTGTCATCAGGTGTTCTCCTTTACCTACTTGAGAGGCCATTCAGACCCATCAACATTGTGTTGTGTTTGATGAGGGGGTTTTCTTCCCATTTTATTTTGAGCTATTTACTTTACTTTTTGAAATGTCTTTGATCACTTGATTGAAATTAAATTGCCTCCCTGTAAATTTTAACCTTGTACAATATTTTACTGCAAACATATTTTCAATAAAATAAAAGAAAAGATACAATGGAAAATACACACATTCCATGTATATTTTTCCCCTGGAAACCCAAACTGGTAAAACCAACATATTCTATATTCATTCATAGTGATACATAGTTTACAATACAATATACATATAAGAGCCAATGACATCCAAAACCGTAACCCAATGACCTGGATTAATCAACAACCCTAGTTCCTTAACCGGAAATAGAAAACCATCAGCAAAACCATGTGCTGAAAAAGCGCCCAACAATTGACATGAAAATCGAGGCGACATGAAAAACAAGGAAAAACGTGACACATTTCCCCAGGTAAAAAAAAATTCTCAGGGGCGTTGCCCCCGAATCCTCATACAAGGGGGATATCACCCCCTGCAACTCCCTAAGGGGGGGCTTAGCGCCCCAGCCTCAAACCCCCCTTTGCACCCAACACAATCTAGAAGACACTAAAACTAGTCATACAAAGAATATAACACATACCCAACATTATCCCACTTGTTGTTTTCTTTGCATACAAGGAGTTATGGGGTTACATAGTCAACAATCCATGACAACAATGCCCATGGATCCTCTACACCAAGAGAACTTATCAGTGCTCACAGATTTTTTTATTGAATCTACAACATTCTTCAAAGTGTCCACCTTCATCAACAACACTTTCTTTTCTTCAACCATGTCCTTCACAAAGTGATATTGAATATCAATATGTTTTGTCTTTGAATGATAAGACGGGTTCTTAGACAGAAAAATTGCACTCTGACTATCACAATATATCCTTACAGCTTGTTGTACCAACCCAATACCTGAACACAATCTGTAACACTCCCGACCGTTACGACACATACGACGTACAACATGAAATATTATTATTATTATTATTATTATTATTATTGCGTTAGGAAAGTAAATACAATAATACAATCACAACAACTCAACTTGACGACATCAACAAAGGATGACACTAGTGACATATGTATGAAAAGCATCGCATAATAGCGCACCAAGAAGCTTGAAGCAATTTACGAACATCTACTCCGACAAGAATATAATGACTAAGCTAAAGAGCATTATCAATGAACATCCAGGCGCAAGCATTCTAGTAAACCAATTCATGTAACACATAAATTCCATGGCGCATGATTAAACCATTCACCAATTAAAATAGAAGACATCATTATTTAAGTAAACACATGATCCAATTTCGGGTTAACAAATTCACTTGTCGATCAATGTGTGCAATGATCCAATCACAAGGGATCATACCACCACATTGCGACAATGCATTGGTAAACTAAGGTGTATACATAAACAATCTCTAAACCATCAAGCATGACATAAAATTCATTGTGCATGAGGTCCCATTCTTTATTATAAGAAACCTACTAATGAAATCACCCTATTATTAATCAAACTAATCATCAACGCAGGGTAACCACAAGCATCACTTTTAATTGCACAAGGCCTAAAATATAACCATCAATTTATAAGAGAAATAAGTCAACTCCACATCGACATGTAATACCTATAAATTGGGGTGTGCCAGGACTAACTCAACATAAATCAATGGTGAATAAATCTAAGTAATAAAACGATCACATAACATCGATTACAAGTGGCGAAAAAGGTTATAAGTAATATCACGATCATATAACAACACATAAAGGTGGCGAATAGAATCTAATTAATTCAATGATCTCATGTCGGCATATCCTGGTAGCATGAGGAAATCATTCGCTCGTTCAAGGTTTATTTACCATTCCAAGGTGCAATATGAAGGTTGATCAATCCATCAAGCATAACAAAAAAAATCAATGACGCATGAGAAGTCGCCAGATAATAATCATACTTTAATGTGTCAAACAATAATCTAAACATCCTTACTACTATTGGAGTAATTTCGCATACCCTTTCATAATTTAAAAAACAAATAACTCCTAATAACATTTTCAAATTTAGGTTATGTTTCATTTTAGTGGGTGAAGGGGTATTTATTATTTATTATTTTTATTAATTTCTAATTTCACATGGGTGGGGGAATATTTTATTATTTTTAATTTTAGTAATTTTTTTTCACATAGATTTAGAGGTAAATGTTATTAATTTTATTTGTTAATTGTATTTTACATAGGTCCTATGATTTCCCTAGGTTCTTATTCAAATGATCTAAAGGGGATAAAACCATTTAAAACACTCAATATTGAATTCTCTTATGCATGTGGGATTTTTATTTCCAGGTTAAGGATCAATGGTCCAGATTCACCCACGGGTGTAATCAAGGGATGTTAAGCACTATTTTTTAAATGGGAATATCTTTGGCTACATGGGTCAAAATTAATCCCATGATACCTTATTGGAAATGTATTGAGCATAGGATTGCAGTGGCAGAGGTCTTCAGACCATAATAGTAACAAAAAACCTTAGAAATCACAGAGAACAAAAGACCATGAATTTGGGGGAAAATTGTCTGGGAAAACTTCAAATGACCATATATGAGGCTACATGCAATGAAATCAGACACAAGATAGCTCACCAGAAAAATATAAGAGAGAAGAACATGATGACCCAACAAATATTTACATATTGAAGGTCAAATTTCTCGAAAAACATAAAACATATAAGAGGCTTGAATTTAATTGAAGAATGGGTTGTGCAATGTTCAAGAAGTCGCAACACAAGATACATGAATCAAAATTGAACTAGAAAGAGAAAAATGGAAGGATGAGATAGAGGAGAATGAGGCAAGATGATCTTAATTAGAAGATAAACACCAGAAACACTCAAAAACATCACGAGGGGTAGAATACGATACCAACAACAAGAGTCAATAATTTTTTTAATAAATATCATTTGTAAATTGCATTAGGGTGAAAATGACCACTCAAGAGTCTCCTAACCTTATGTTTGTAACTCCTACAAATTGATTTTCAAAAATGTAAAATAAATTCTAAATTCTAAATGAAAAAACAAAGGGAAAACAAAGTGAACAATTACTAGAGCTGAAGAGTCTCTCTTGTGTTATAAAATAGGACTTGTTAGATGTAATGGGGGACTTTTTCCCTTTGTAAATGAAAGAGGGTACTATTACTTGTAAATGAATGAAGAGGAAAAGGCATTATGGGAACTTGTGATTTTGGTATTGTAAATGAATGAAGAGGAAAAGGCATTATGGGAACTTGTGATTTTGGTAGATGTAGATGAGATTATTCTTTGTGCATTTGTATTCTACCTGAGTAGTATTGAATTCTATTTTATGAACTATTTATTCACTTTATTATATATAATCATGTTGTCATATGTTTCCTTCTGAGTATAGAAATGATAATATGAATGCATTTAACAACTAATTGTTGGTGCATATGTAGCATTATTATTATTTCCTACAATTGGAATACATGAATTATTTTTTGTTCTAGTGGTATTATCTTTCACCATACTCATCCATTAGTTTTTCTCTCGCAAGATAGATTAGAAGTAGTCATCCTAGATTATCTTGATTTCAGTTTATATTAGATTTAGAGTTAATTGGGATTCTTTGGGGGATAGTTTGTTGTCTTTCCCCTTTTTATTCTATTAATTCTTAGTGGCAACCAGGTCCACATATTGATTAGAAACACTACACCAAACGAGAGTAGGTCTAATTGGGACTTGTTATCAGGTGTTCTCCTTTACCTACTTGAGAGGCCATTCAGACCCATCAACATTGTGTTGTGTTTGATGAGGGGGTTTTCTTCCCATTTTATTTTGAGCTATTTACTTTACTTTTTGAAATGTCTTTGATCACTTGATTGAAATTAAATCGCCTCCCTGCAGATTTTAACCTTGTACAATACTTTACTGCAAACATATTTCTAATAAAATAAAATAAAAGATACAATGGAAAATACACACATTCCACATATATTTTTCCCCTGGAAACCCAAACCGGTTAAACCAACATATTCTATATTCATTCATAGTGATACATAGTTTACACTACAATATACATATAAGAGCCAATGACATCCAAAACCATAACCCAATGACCGGTATTAGTCAATAACCCTAATTCCTTAACTGGAAATAGAAAACCATTGGCAAAAACCATGTGCTGAAAAACCGCCCAACAATGGACATGAAAATTGAGGCGACATGAAAAACAAGGAAAAACGTGACACATTTCCCGAGGTAAAAAAAAAATCTTGGGGGCACTGCCCCCGAATCCTCATACAAGGGGGATATCGCCCCCTTCAACCCCCTAATCGGGGGCTTAGCGCCCCAGCCTCAAACCCCTCTTTGCACCCAACACAATGTAGAAGACACTAAAACTAGTCATGCAAAGAATATAACACATACCCAACATTATCCCACTTGTTGTTTTCTTTGCATACAGGGATTTACAGTGTTACATAGTCAACAATCCAGGGCAACAATGCCCATGGATCCTCTACACCAAGAGAACTTATTAGTGCTCATATATTCTTTTAATGAATCTACAACATTCTTCAAAGTGTCCACCTTCATCAACAACACTTTCTTTTCTTCAACCATGTTTCTCACAAAGTGATATTGAATATCAATATGATTTGTCTTTGAATGATAAGACGGGTTCTTCAATAGAAAAATTGCACTCTGAATATCACAATATATCCTTACAGCTTGTTGTACCAACCCAATACCTGAACACAATCTGTAAAAGTCCCGACCGTTATGACACATACGACGTACAACAAGAAATATTATTATTATTATTATTGGGTTAGGAAAGTAAATACAATAATACAATCACAACAACCCAACTTGACGACATCAATGAAGGATGACACCAGTGACATATGTATGAAAATCATCGCATAATAGCACACCAAGAAGCTTGAAGCAATTTACGAACATCTACTCCGACAAAAATATAATGACTAAGCTAAAGAGCATTATCAACAAACATCCAAGCGCAAGCATTCTAGTAAACCAATTCATGTAACACATAAATTTCATGGCACATGATTAAATCATTCACCAATTAAAATAAAATACATCATTATTTAAGTAAACACATGATCCAATTTCGGGTTAACACATTCACTTGTCAATCAATGCGTGCAATGATCCAATCACAAGGGATCATACCACCACATTGCGACAAATGCATTGGTAAACTAAGGTGTATACATAAGCAATCTCTAAACCATCAAGCATGACATAAAATTCATTGTGCATGAGGTCCCATTCTTTATTATAAGAAATCTACTAACGAAATCAACCTATTATTAATCAATCTAATCATACGCGCAGGGTAACCACAAGCATCACTTTTAATTGCACAAGGCTTAAAATATAACCATCAATTTATAAGATCAAAAAGTCAAGTCCACATCGACATGTAATACCTATAAATTAGGGTGTGCAAGGACTAACTCAACATAAATAAGTGGCGAATAAATCTAAGTAATAAAACGATCACATAACATCAATTACAAGTGGCGAAAAATATTATAAGTAATATCGCAATCATATAACAACACATAAGGGTGGCAAATAGAATCTAATTAATTCAATGATCTCACATTGGCATATCCTGGTAGCACGAGGAAATCATTCGCTCGTTCGAGGTTTATTTACCATTCCAAGGCGCAATATGAAGGTTGGTCAATCCATCAAGCATAAAAAAAATTTAATGACTCATGAGAAGTCGCCAAACAATAATCATACTTTAATGTGTAAAACAATAATCTAAACATCCTTACTATTATTGGAGTAATTTGGCATACCCTTTCATAATTTAAAAAAAAAAAATTCCTAATAACATTTTCAAATTAGAAACAGAGGTCAAAATTCTTCATCCAGTAAGGCTTGTGATTCTACTTGTAACCAATATCCTCATCACTGATAAAGTGCTTGAAAATTGATAATATTCCATACCATTGAGGCAGTGGATTCTTTTACTGTGTAAATAAGATCGTAAAAAGGAAGAGTAGAACCTTCCTCAAGAGAATTAAAGTCCATCCAATTTATTTTTATTATCATGCTCAACCTTTAAAGGATGTCACTTAATATCTTCTTGTTCAATAAACAATTATATACAATTTTACATTCCTCCACTTACAGAACATAAATCAAGCGTCCTAATAACTATAAAAGGATGGAAGCCAAATGGAATTAAACTTCCTAACAAAACTAACATGCATTCAGATCCTCCTCGAATAAGCTGCAACGAATTTTGGTTTTAACAAATAAATCTCCAAGTAGCTGTAAGTGAAATAAAATTAGAAAGACTCAACACAATTTACGATTCCAATTAAATTCATGGTGAGTAAAATAGAATTTGAAGGGAATATCGATTCAGTAAATCGCGCTAGTAGGTACACATGTTGACCAGAATAGAATGCAAAACAAAAAAAGGTAAGGATTAAATTCACCCAGTAAGGAAGGGTGCTAAACGGGATGAATTCTGGAGAACAGAACCGCGTTCAGTATCGAAGGCAGGGAGGGAAAACGCAGATCCCCAAACGGGTATCAACCCACATAAACTCCAAGTATCAACCTGCAAGAGTAATTATCGCTGAAGGGGGGGGCGAAAAAGGCACAGATATTGGTTAGCACTGTACATAGTCCGCAAATTTGTTGCACGAATTTGAGTGGAGCGAACAATGCGCAGGATAAAATACTCCACGCATGAGGAAGCACGCACAACAAAATCAAGAAGAAAAATTGAAGGAATCCTGCAAGGACTAGACTTGTCCAGTGCAGATAGGTCCCGAAATTGGACCGCCTTCGGCATCCAAAATGCAAGAGACAGAAATCCTCAGAACCAGAGGAAGGATTCCCCCTCCAACACCACATTGACAGAAAGGGAATGGAGCCATTCCCGACTGAAAACAAGGGCGCACATAGTTTGAGGAGGAACAATCAAAAGAGGAGGGTGCACACAGTTTTGAGCAGGCACATTCAAATAAGAGAAGGGCACACTATTGAGGAGTATGCAATCAAATAGGAGGAGGGTGCACTATTGACCAAAGCTCGAGGGTGTCTACTAGAATTAATAGAACAAACTCTATTTTTGGCCATTAAACAAATTATCAAGCAGTTGAAGGAAGGTTAGCTTCAGGGAACCGCAGTCCCTTTAATGCAGAGACCAAGGAAATCTCCCATGAAGAAAAACAAATATAACCAGACGTCCACACTCCTTTAAAAGTAGAGCCTGTGGTCAACTCGTGTGGTTTCCTCCATAACAATGTAGGTCATCTAACCCAAGATCTCATAAGAACGCATCCAAATGTTGAGTGAGGATACTAATCACTGGGAAAGGTTCACATAATCGCTAAAAAAAAAATGGTAATACACTGAGTTCTAGGTGTGATGGGGCAGATCTTGTAGAAGGAATAAGGAACCTTCTTTATTGTGTGCCCCTTAGAATCATCATGAGTGATTGTCACAATCTTCCCTCACGACATCATGGATCTCTCAAAATAGGTAATCGTTAACCTACAGTTTGAGCCATGGCAGGAGTGCTAGTAGGTTGTGGAAGGGATATTGCCACACCTCTCTCTCAATATATCTGGTTGTCGTGTGTGACCCCTTTAATCCAAATGTGAGTCTGGTTAGCAATATATCATCAGCCTGCATCCATCAACGAAATATGTCAGTGATAAAAAATCAACATCATAATATACCAGTGATATGTCACATATGCAATATAAAAAACACTCAAACCTTAATAGTCCACTCCCTAAATCGATCCAGAGTCCAAGGAGGTCCATCGATGCCATCGACATCCTCAATCGGTCCAGATTCCTACACACTCGGAAAAAACCAATAAATAACACCTGTCGATATAAATATAACAAAATAACATATCGTCATATCCATAACATCTCATAATCCATAATCAAAATAGTCAATCATATAATGAACCAGATCACTTGCATGCAAGTGTCCTCAAAGAATAATTCTAATCAGGTGTGTGCAAGAGTGGGATGTTACATACACCCCCTCTTGTTTTAAACTTCATCCCAAAGTTTCACAGCATATAAGTGTCGAAATAAAGTATCTCACAATATCTATATGTCTAGCTATAAAAAAAAAATGGAAATTGTTAACGCATATCATATGTGTCCTCATAGGTCATCGAGTGTGATCTAAAGTTCTCCCACTGGACCTTGACCTGATCGACTGTTCGACATTGTAGTTGTCGAATGAGATGGTCCAGAATGCAGATTGGTTCTGTTGTGAGAACACCCTCGTCCAATACCTACAAGAAACACATGTCAATCACATGTGTAGGATTACTAACATAATGTCTTAAAACATATACGTGAAAAACATTATGCATACGCCTCAAAGAATCGGGCAAGGCTAGTCGATAAGCCACGGACCCCTTCCTTTCCACAACCTCGAAAGATTCCATGAACCTAGGAGAGATTTTATCACCCTTTCCCAACTTAATATAACTCTTGTGCAGTTTCACCCGCAAGAAGACTCGATCACCAACTTCATAACTATGGTCGACATGATGCGCATTGACATAACTTTTATGTCGATCCTGCGCTTCCTTTATCCTTTGCCTTATTGTTTAAATTTGATCTTCCATTTCTTGGATCACTTATGTTCCTACCAGGACCCTATCCTCAAGCTGATCCCAACTCAAAGGTGTTTGACATGGTCTCCTGTAAAGAAACTCGAATGGCACCATATTAATGGTGCTTTGATAACTATCATTGTATGCAAACTCTACCAGTGTCAAGAACTCTTCCCAATGCTTTTGTTGGTCCATCACATACATACACAACATATCCTCCAAGATTTGGTTTGTTCGTTCGGTCTTCCCATCTGTCTCCGAGTGATACGCGATACTAAAATTAAGTTGGGTTCCCAAGGCCTCTTGGAAACTAGTCCAAAATCGTCATGTAAACACCGATCCTCGATCAGATATGATCCTCTTAGGCATGCCATGCAGCCTTACAATCTCGCTGATGAAAACTCTAGCTATGTCAGGTGCCTGAAACATCGTACACATAGAAATAAAAAGAGCACTCTTCATCATAGTGTCGACTACTACAAAAATTGAGTCATGTCTCCTTGCCTTCAATGGAAAACCAACAATGAAATCCATCGAAATGACCTCCCATTTCGATTCTGAAATAACGTGTGGTTGTAGTAATCCTGTCAGATGTGTATGTTCATCCTTCACTTGCTGACATTCTAGACATATTTCCACATAGTTGACTATGTTCTCCTTCCTTCCTTTCCAGAATAATAAGGGTTTAAGGTCTTCCCTCATCTTCGTGACTCTTGGATGATCCATGTAGACTGCTCTATGAGCTTCATTTAAGATCAAACTTCTCAACTCGTTATTGTGAAGTACGTAAATATGGTTATTATATCTCATTAATATGTCGTTTTCCACAGTAAATCCCTCAAACCTTGGTATCATCATGGTGTTTTGTCCGATTCATTACTTAACCTATTTATACCAATCATCATCACATAGTTAGAATATTTTCACATAGATTCGTCTGAAGAGGCATCACTGAAAACATCTGTGGTCTCTAACTCAACGCATCATCCACTCTGTTCACTATTCCTTTTATGTAGGTAATTTCAAAATCGTACTTGCTAAGCAATTCTGACCAACGCCTTTGTCGCACGTTCAAGTCGCTTTGCGTAAAAATGTGTTGTAAACCACAGTGGTCCATTTTTAATTTGAATTTTCGTCCAATCAGGTAGTGTCTCCAAGCTCTCAAGGCATATACAATGGCTAACAACTCCAAATCATGCATCTCTATGTAAGCGATCACTCGACTATCTTGCATGAAGACTTTGCCTAATCCTTCCTTGGATGCATCAGTGCATACCAATAAGTCCTCTTCCATGTCAGGGACTTTTAGTATTAGTGTTGTTGTCAACAACTCCTTGAGCCTTCAAAATTCTTTCACACATTCCTCGATCCATACAAAATTATTTTTTTTCTTCTGCAATTCTGTAATCAGATTTTCTATCTTCAAAAAACCCTCGACGAACCATCGATAGTATCCCACTAAACCCATGAAGCTACACACTTTTGGGACATTCGTCAGCGCAATCCATTCCACAATATCCTTGACCTTCACTGGATTCACAAAAATACCTCCGTCGAAGATGACATGCCCTAAATAATGAATCTTTGATTGATAAAACAAGCATTTTGATAGTTTCCCAAACAGTTTGTTCTCTTGTAAGCACTGTAGTACCAAGCGCAAGTGCTCGTCATGCACCTCCATTGTACGAGAATATATCAAAATATCGTGAATGAATACTTGAAAAAAGTTGTCCAAGTATTTGCAAAACACCCCATTCATCAAAATCATGAATACCCCTAGGGCGTTTGTCAGTCCAAACGAAAAAAAAAAAAAAACTCATAATGCCCAAACCTTGTCTTAAAGGCAGTCTTAGGGATGTCGTCCTCCTTGATTCGTAACTGGTGATACCCTTATCTCAAGTCAATCTTTGAAAACACCATTGTGCCTTTCATCTAATCAAACAGATCATCAATCTTTGGTAATGGATATTGGTTCTTGATCGTTTCCTTGTTCAATTGATAGTAGTCAATGCAAAGTCTCCATGACCCATCCTTCTTTCGAATGAAAATGACAAGCGCATCCCATGGTGACACACTTAGACGTATAAGTCCTTGATCCAACAACTCCTTCAGTGTCATTTTCAACTCCTGTAACTCAGGGCTTGACATCTGATAAGACATTATTGCTATCGGTTCAATTCCCAGTTTTAGGTCGATGGTAAATTCCAATTCCCTCTCAGGCGAAAACCCTGGTAACTCCTCTGGGAATTCATACGCAAACTCTCGCACTACCAGAAGGTTTTCTAGTTCTTCCGCCAAACCCTTTTTGTTTAATGTAAGGATCACATATAGCTTGCATCCCTTTCGCATGCTCTTATGAAGATGTAGAGAAGAGATGAACCTTAGGGAAATTCCCTGGTTCCTACCTAAAATCACATATCTTTGTCCCTCATCATCGACCAAACTCAATCGTTTCATCTTAAAATTGAGTATTGCCTCGTGTGATTCCAATCAGTCCATACCAATCATGACATTATAGGATCCTAATATCATGAAGTACAAGTTGGCCTTCATGACAAACTCTCCCAGGTTAAGGCTACAACCCGTAACCTTTCCTCCAACCTTCTGTTTGGCTTCTGAAGCCATTTCTACAAAGCTGAAATCGACTTGTTCGAATGCCTTTAACTTAATTCTTTTTATCATTTCACCAAAAATAAAACTCTTTGTAGCACTTGGATCTATAAAAACACTAAGGGTTTGGTCAGCAATTGTACCTGACGTCTTGAGCATAGTATAGTGGTTCTCATCCTGATAGTTATTCACCGTTGCATGAATCTGATGGGCCTTGCACAAATCTCCGACGGTAGTGGGTCTGGCTAATCTGGATGCTCTTCTTTCAACTAGGTAGTCACGCTGATGATGTGGCTCTCTACATGTCCAACACCTGGTCTTCGGTTCAACACTCCTAGTCCCTGAAGTAGAAGCTAACGACCCACTGACATGGAACCCTGGTATGTTATGCTAAACATGCCTAAACTGCTAGTGATGGTGTTGTGGTCCTCTATAAAGAGTCTATTGCTAAGGCATTAGTTGTCGTGGTGTAGTAAAAGTGGATCCTCTGGGAGTTCCTTGATACCCTGGTGGATGTCTAGCTAGTGTATGATGTTGTTGCACACTAGATTTCACCTGTCCTGCCAGTCTCGTTGGAGTCCTTCTCTAACCCTCGTTGGTGAGATCCTCCTCATCTATGAGGGCCTTTTGGACAACATCGTGCAACATCTGAGGAATTAAAATCCTCACCTTTGCATGAATGTTGACATTAAGGCCGAACACAAACTTTTTGACCTTAATATTTTTAGTATTTAGTTGGGGATACCCATTTGTAACATACCCCTCCACCCACGGGTCGGGGTACGCTACCTTCAATCCCACCCTTGGACTTCCTTTTCTTATCGATACCTTTTTTTTAAATAATAAGGATGCATAAAAGAAAATATCTAACGACATGCACAACAATAACCAACAAGCAAGCATATTTTAAAGATTCAATTAAATGATAAACAAATACATAGCGGAATACATTCATATACAGGTAAATAATACCATAAAAGAGAGCATTTATATTTATAAATCAAGACACCAACTAGATGCAGACGAAGGACATTCCACCCAATCATAGACACTACTGTTCCAAATCTCAATAGTAGTGTCACCCTTGAGCTAGAGCTATGAATCCATAAGGATGGTTCGAGAGTGTTACTTTGCTTCCCAAACTAGTCAACACTCAAGCTCTCACATGATTTCCTAGCACTCACAACAATCCAAGTACCTAGCTCTCTTCTACCCATCTTGCACCACCCAAGAGAATGGACCCCCACTCTTCTCTGCCACACAGTCCCTCAGATAGTCCTTCTCCTTCGATGGATCCAATGCAACTAGTCCATAATATCCATGATGGAACTCTCAGGACTAGCAGTTGTGAACATAGCTAGACACAAGCCAATGAATCTTAGACATGCAAGCCTCAAGTCATGGTTGGATTACACTAGCGACCTCTACAACCAACAATACCATGGCTACTCTTCAATAGTTCGTTTCCCTATCCCCAAGACAAGACACAGATGAGGAAGGAAGAATTAGTGATAGGTAAGAATGGAATGCATGAACGAGTGAATGAGCAAGTGAATGCATGAACCAATTATCAAGTGAACGAGTGAATGAGAAAACGAGCCAACATGCGAACCCCCCAATCAAACCAGGGATGAGTTTAAGTATTTTGCGGGGAATCAATAACCTCCTAGCCTCCCCCAAGAAGATCATGTAACTGATCCAATCTCTTAGACAAAAGGCTAATTAAAATAGGAAATAAACATTTATCCCTTTAAGCCCCCTCTCTTGTGGAATCATAGCACCCTATAACTCTAGTCCTTGTCCGTCTAGCAGCCAATGATGTGTTTATTATTAATAATGATCAAACATTACATTTCTTAGGCACACTAGTCTATTTTAATTGTTTGGACCCTCTAGCCTCTTGACAATTAACAAAATACATTACTTAATATGGGGTTCAAAACCTAGGGTGTTACATCCCCTCCCCCTTATTTTGGCACTATCCTCAGTGCATATACAAAATAGAGATCAAAATCTCAAAATTTGTTCAAAAAGATGTAGGTAATATGCTCGCATAGCATCTTCATGCTCCTAGGTAGCATCTTCAGGACTATAGCAGGTCCACTGCACTTTTACCAGCTCTATAACTCGATTTCGGAGCATTTTGACCTTTCTGTCCAATACCTGCACTGGATAGACCTGAAAATATCCCTCTGTCTCTACCTGAATAAGATGTCAATCAATAACATGGTTAGGATCAAAACTTGGGGCATTACATCCCCTCCCCCATATTTTGGCACTATCCTCAATGCATATACAAAATAGAGATCAAAATCTCAAAATTTGTTCTAAAAGATGCAGGTAATATGCCCGCATGGCATCTTCATGTTCCCAGTTAGCATCTTCAGGACCATAGCAGGTCCACTGCACTTTTACCATCTCTATAACTCAATTTCAGAGATTTTTGACCTTTCTTTCCAATACTCGCACTGGATAGACCTGAAAATATCCCTATGTCTCTACCTGAATCAGATGTCAATCAATAACATGGTTAGGATCATGTACATATTTCTTTAGCAAAGATACATGAAATACAATATGCACATTCATGGAAGCAGGAAATGAAATCATGTATGCAACTGGCCCTATTTTGTCCAATATTTCAAATGGACCACAGAATCTGGCTGCCAGCTTTCTACAACTACCCAATTTCAAAGATCTTTTCTTGGGTTTCACTTTCATAAGTACATTCTCCCCTACTTTAAATTCTTTATATGTCATGTTCTTATTCGCATAAACTTTCTATCTATCCTGAGTTTCCATTAAATTCCTCTTGATCTTAACCATCTGGTCTTCCATATCCTTGAGCAACTCTGGCCCAAGTACCACTCTATCTGTTGGGTTTTCCCATCTCAGTGGAGTATTTCATTTCCTACCATACAAGGCTTCAAATGGGCTCATTCTCAATGAATATTGATACCCATTATTATATGCAAACTCAACCGAGTATAAGTAATATTCCCACTGAGATGGCTTATCCATCACATACATTCTCAACATATCTTCAATTACTCGGTTGACCCTCTCTGTTTTCCCATCTGACTGTGGATGTATGATGTGCTAAAGTTTATATTTGTACCAAATACTTTAAACAATTCTCTCCAGAAATTGGAGGTAAACTTTGTATCTATGTTCGAGACAATTGTCCTAGGTATCCCATGCAACCTAGCAATCTCCCTCCTGTAAATTTTTTCAATATT
This sequence comes from Picea glauca, assembly GCA_000966675.3. NCBI lineage: Eukaryota > Viridiplantae > Streptophyta > Pinopsida > Pinales > Pinaceae > Picea > Picea glauca. The sequence goes on along the minus strand of JZKD02S0667571.1, from coordinate 821,682 downwards.
AGCCGTTGTATGTGTTTTTTTTACAGGAACACAATGAGTAGCCTTTGTTAATTTTTCAACCACTACCATGATTGAATCATGTATTCTTTCTATCCTAGGTAATTTAGTTATGAAATCAATGGTTATTACTTCCCATTTCTTTTCTGGGATTGGTAATGTGTTGTGGGGTATTCTACCCTATGGACTAACAAGATAGGGCTCTAAGCTTATACGCAGATCATGACCCTTAAGACTTAAATTTTAACCTTCTACCCAAAATCTCAACCCCTTTTCTCATGCAAACATGGGAAGAATAAACTAACATTTTTATCGACAGTTGAAGTAGATCCTCCGTTGAGCCTTTTTCTCCTTGCTGCTACTGCTCCTTCCATAAAGCTTTCCTGCAATCAAAACAAGAATACACATGCATGCTATTGATCTACTAGGGGGTTAGAGATAAAACACAAATCAAATAACATAGACAAGACTCGTGTATTTGGGACGAGAAAAGTATCTTTTTCATTAATCTCAATATGAATCAACTTACAATGATTTCTGAGATCGGCCACCATTCCTCGATCCTGATCCTGGGCTCCTCCTCTTCCTTTTGTCCTCCAACTGTTGTTGCTTGAATTTCTCCTAAAGCTTGAGGCAAGGCTATAGGGTTGGGACAAAAATGACTTGGCAATTTGGCAGAGTTTCTTTGCTATGATTTTTCCTTCTTTGAATAGTACCCCTACCCCTCCTTTTATAGGCTGGGAGAAGCTAGGGTTTTAGGCGAACTCTCGGCCATGCATGGCTGGGAGTTCCAGTTAACTGACAAAAAGCTCTTCGTCCTGGCGGAAACTTTCCTGATTTTTTGCTTTGTTAGGTAAATGCGGGTTGTAGTGGGCCAGCCAGCGTTCACACGCGTGCTACAGAAGGCCTGCCAGCGTCCCAACGTGCCCAGTGTTAGGTTAGGGTGCGAGTTACTTGATTTAGGAGGTTTTTGAAGAGTTTGATCAACATGGCTTTTGGCAAGGAAAGGCAATGAGTAGGCCTGATGCTAGGTAAGCAGGGATAGTGCAATTTAGGGTTATAAC
>JZKD02S0667571.1:780687-820611 GCA_000966675.3 Picea glauca | reverse complement strand
GCTGGGAGGAACTAGGGTTTTAGGCGAACTCTCAGCCATGCATGGCTGGGAGTTCCAGTTAACTGACAAAAAGCTCTTCATCCTAGCGGAAACTTTCCTGATTTTTTGCTTTGTTAGGTAAATGCGGGCTGTAGTGGGCCAGCTAGCGTTCACACGCGTGCTACAGAAGGCCTGCCAGCGTCCCAATGCGCCCAGTGTTAGGTTAGGGTGCGGGTTACTTGATTTAGGAGGTTTTTGAAGAGTTTGATCAACATGGCTTTTGGCAAGGAAAGGCAATGAGTAGGCCTGATGCTAGGTAAGCAGGGATAGTGCAATTTAGGGTTATAACATAATGGTTATAGCAAACCCGTTGGGTGACTATGCTCAGCCTTCACCTTCTGACATTCCATACATCGAGCAATGTAATCAACAACATCCTTTTTCATTCCCAGCCAAAAGAATTGGCTTCTTACTGTTGTAATTGTTTTCTGGTAACTTGTATGTCCAACATAAGGAACATCATGCATTTCCTTCAATACCAATTTCCTCAATTCCCCGAAACTAGGAACATAGATTCTATTTTTATGCATAAGTAATCCATCTTCCTTTATCTCATACTCCCTTATTTTCCATTGTACATCTCCTTGTTGTAATATTTTCTTTACCTGTAGGTAATGCTAATCTGTAACAAGATCATCTAAAATTTTTCTCTTCAATTCTAACTGATGCATACTGATAGCAATAGCATGCATGAGATGCACTCTTCTACTAAGTGCATAGACAACTTTATTCTCTTTTCCTTTGATATGCTTGATATTGAGGTCATATTCACTTAAAAATTCCAACCATATTGTTTTCCTATTATTCAAGGTTGGTTGTTCAAAAAGATACTTCAGGCCAATGTGGTCTGTCCTTAATTCAAATCTATTCCCTGTGAGATAATGCCTCCACATCTTCAAGGCATGGACAATGGAAGCAAGCTCCAAGTCATGTGTGGCATAGTTTTTCTCATGTTCCTTAAGCTTTCTGGACTTATAACGAATGACATGTCCATTTTGCATGAGGAATCCCCCAAGTCCTTCCTTACATGCATATGTACACACCACAAAACTTTCATTTGGTTTATGAATCCTTAACATAGGTGCACTAGTAAGTAATTCCTTCAACATATTAAAATTCTCTTCACACTTAGGTATCCATTCAAATTTAGGTCCCTTCTTTTTCAAATAAGTGATGGGATGATAAATCTTAGAGAGCCATACTATGAACCTTCTGTAGTAACCAACTAATCCCATAAAAGATATGACTTCTGACACATTTATGGGTGTTGGCCATCCTCTAATGGATTCAATCTTATCTAGATATATTGTTATGCCTTCCTCTAAAATAATGTGTCTCAAGTAATGGATCTCATTTTGATAAAATGAACACTTACTCAGTTCGGGATACAACTGATGTTTTCTCAGCACTTGCAATACCAGTCTTAAGTGATGTTCATGCTCCTCTTCAGAATTGGAATAGACAAGTATGTCATCCAAGAATACTATGACAAACTTATCCAAATAATTTGTGAATATTCCATTCATTAAGCACATAAAGTTAACTGGTGCATTGGTCAGTCCAAATGGCACCATTACAAATTCATAATGCCCATACATGGTTCTAAAGGTTGTCTTATGAATGTATTGTTCCTTGATCCTTACCTAATGGTACCTTGACCTCAGGTCAATCTTTGAAAATATTTTTTCTCCTCTTATTTGATCAAAGAGGTCATCAATTCTAGGTAGAGGATACTTGTTCTTTATAGTATACTTATTCAGTTTTCAAAATTCAATACACAAACTCAAGGTTCCATCCTTCTTTTCGACAAAAATCACTGGTGCTCCCCAAGGTGAAACACTTGGACGTATGTACCCTTTCTTCAAAAATTCCTCCAATTGCATTTGTAATTCTTTTAACTCTGGTGTTCTCATTTTATAAGGTGTTTTTGACACCGGGGCATCTCATGGAACTAAATCAATTAAGAAATATATCTCCCTTCTTGGTGGCTACCCTAGTATTTCTTGGAATACATCTTCAAATTCCTGTAGTATCGAGATATCTTCAAGGCTTGGCCCCTTTGTATTTTCTGGCTCTTCCACATGAGCTGCATACAATTGAAATCCTTTTTCTAAAACATCTCTTCATTTGTAAGAATTAAATCTCCCTTATAGAGATGTGTCTTGGAACTCCTTTCACAGTGTTCTATTTTCCATCTCCATCAAGACAGGTAATTGTCTTGCTATGACAATCTAAGACAACATGATGCTTTTAAAACCAATCCATATTCATATCAACACTAGTATTCACACCATATCATATCAACACTAGTATTCACACCATTAAGACTTATGGAACAACTTATGACCATATCATGGACTCTCCTTTTGGTTCTAGTGGCTAACTAAACCAAACTTGATTTTTCAAGCTTACTTTTCTCCAAATGTAATCTATCCACTATTTTAGGATCAATGTAACAATGAATTTCTCCTAAATCAATTAAAATAGCAACATGATTATTTATGATCTTACTTTCCACCTCGATCATATTGGATTGGTACTCTTCTTGTCAATCATCTAAAGCTGCATAAATTATTTCCATATCCTCGACTATTGTAGCCTCTTGGACGTTGTGGAAAGTATTCACTCTGTCCTTTTTGTGTGGGAAATCTTTGTATGGGAGATCATCTTTGCATCCCCAACATTGGATCATTGGTCTTCCCCTTTTCCCCAAGGACTCTTATTTCTTGGATTCACCCTTAGCATACTGTTCTTGATGATTTCTATTAGGCTTATTCCTATTGAAGGGAGGTTTGAATCCTTTCCTCCTCTAATTGGACTTATCCTCCTTCTTACCCTTCCAATATTTCTGCAGGGATTCTCTTCCCTAGCCTTGCTCATATAGGTATTTATCCTTCCTGATGGCCTCAGTCAAGGTCTTAGGCTCATCATACCTAATATTTTATTTATAAAAGGCTGGTAGTCCACTCATAAATCTCTGTATTTTCACCTTCTCATCATTAATGAACCCGACATACTTTAACAACCCCAAGAACTTCTTCTCATATTCTTCCATAGTCATGCTTCCCAACCCGAGTTCAAAGAACTCCTGCATTTTCTTGTCATAGAAATGATCTGAGAGGTAGTCCTTCTGGAAGTACTTCTTTAAATGCTTCAAATGATCCTCTTCTCATTAATATGTTCAAATTGCTTTAGTTGATCCCACTACATTGCATCTTTCCTGTATAAATGGTAGGTGGCAATCTTGGATTATAGGTTTGATGAATAGTTATGCAATTGAAAATATCTCCTGAGTCCAAGCAACCATGCCTCAACATCATCTTCCCTTTATCTTTCAACATCAAAGGATGGTGGTTTGAGCTTCCTCAACTCTCCTTGCAAATTGTCCAATTCATGTCTTCTTCTTTGGTTCCTAACAAAAGACACCTCTGAACTACTTATGGAATCTTTAGATGCATAAAAATTCCTTCCTGAGTAGGGAGGTGAGTGATGTCTATGAGTTATTCTAGCACTTCTTGAATAACCATCTCTTCCACGATCATCTCTTCTTTCATGATACCTTTCTTCTTCCTCTTATTTTGATTTTGATCCCCTCCTCGTCTTCCTTTGCAACATATTTAATCTCTACATCACTCGAGAATTTATCTAGCTTTCCTCTCTCATCAGTCTCTCATTTTCTTCTTTGTAGCTCTACACTTCTATTTTCAGGATTCTTACAGTTTCTATCAATGTTTCTTTCTCTCCTCTTCCCTTGCGTCCATTGGACTCTGTCTACGCATTACCCACTTTGGTATTCTGGCCTTTGGCCTCTCTATCACGAATGGAAGCTCCCTCACCTTTTTCCATCTCTCGAATCTTCATTCTGAACTGATGTGTTTAAACCCCTTAATTTTGCAAAATTTTTATAAAAGAAGACACCAACTAGCTATAGACCAAGGACATTCCACCCAACCGTAGACACTACTTGGGCCTGTGAATGGTGGGGTATGTTAGACGAAGGATGTAACACCCCAGGTTTTGAGCTCCATATTAAATAATGTATTTTGTTAATTGTCAAGAGGCTAGGGGGCCCAAACAATTAAAAGAGGCCATTGTGCCTAAGAAATGTAATGTTTGTTCATTATTAATAATAAACACATCGTTGGCTGCTAGACGAAAAAGGACTAGAGTTATAGGGGGCTATGATTCCACAAGAGAGGGGGCTTGAGGGGATAAATGTTTATTTCCTATTTTAACTACCCTTTTTTCTAAGGGAGTTGATTAGTTACATGAGATTCTTGGGGGATGCTAGGAGGCTCTTGATTCCCCATGAAATACTTAAACTTGTCCCTAGTTTAATTGGGGGGTTCTCTCATTGGATCGTTTGATCATTCACTCATTCACTTGCTAACTGGTTCATGCTTTCACTCTCTCATTCACTCATTCATGCATTCCATTCTTATCTTTCACTCATTCATCCTTCCTCATTTGTGTCTTGGATTAGGGAAAGGGAAAAAAATTGCCTAAGAGTAACCATGGTGTTGTTGGTTGTAGAGGTCACTGGTGTAATCCATCCATGACTTGAGGCTTGCATGTTTGAGATGCATTGGCATGTGTCCAAATTTGTTCACAACTGTTAGTACTAAGATTTTCATCATGGATATTCTGGACCAGTTGCACTGGAGCCCTGGAAGGAGAAGGACTTCCTGAGGGACTGCGTGGAAAATAAGGGTGGGGGTCCATTCTCTTGGGTGGTGTAAGCTGGGTAGAAGAGAGTTGGGTGCTTGGATTGTTGTGAGTGATGGGAAAGAATGTGAGAGATTGAGTGATGACTGGTTTGGGAAGCAAAGTAACACTCTGGAACCATCCTTGTGGATTCATAGCCCTAGATCGGGGGTGACACTGCTGTTGAGATTTGGAACAATAGTGTCTACGGTTGGGTGGAATGTCCTTGGTATGCATCTAGTTGGTGTCTTATTTTATAAAGATAAGTGATCTCTATTATGGTATTATTTACCTGTATATGAATGTATTCTACTGTGTATTTATTTATCATTTAATTGAATCTTTATAATATGCATGTTTGTTGGTTATTGTTGTGCATGTTGTTAGATATTTTCTTTTATGCATCCATATTATTTTAAAAAAAGGTATCGGTAAGAGAAACAATTCCAAGGGTGGTCTTGAAGGTAGCATACCCTAGCCTGTGGGTGGTGGGGTATGTTACAGATTATCATAGCTTCTGGTTGAAACACCAAGCTGATATGGGATGGGTTTGTTGGTTAAAGTCTCGTGGTGGAGATAAAATTCTAACCTTGAAGTTGAAAATATCAGGAGGAATGGCGTTGCATAATTTACGCAGAAGCTAGAACGTCAAAGATCCTTTGTAAGGGATCAAAGGATCATGACCATCCCTTTCAAATTTAATATGATCACCACTGTGGGATCAAGAGAGATCTAGGATCATTGGATCGGAGGGCAAGTGAACAAGGCTCATCTGATGAAGGCAAAGAAAAATGTTGAGTAGTTTTAAGTTTCATTCATCAGATCTACGCGCGAGTGAATGTGAGCCATAGATATCATGGCAATTCAGAGGATAGACACTCCTGGAGAAGCAATGCATCATGTTTCATGTGGGAAAATGTCCCGAATCTCAAAGTTCAAAGTTAATATGGACCATCCATTAAGGAAAATCTATGTCAGTAGATTGGTCAGTTCGAGAATTTAGAGATCGGCAGAATTGGAGTGTGCTAGTGTGGAAACTCTCGAAGCCCGAAGAGATGAAGTGGTGGGGATTGATGACATCACCTAGAGGTGATGTGGACCCTGAAAGTTGAAGTAGTTCAAAAATTTAAAGTTAGGGAGATTTGAGGAATCCAAGCTTAAAATATTCCGAAGCCTGAAATTCTGAAGTGACGTGGCTTGCAGATGTCACCTGGGATGATGTGGAAACATGGGATGTGTGCGACATGTCAGTGAGTTTTGAACCTATGGAAGATTGACATTTCAGTTAGAACATGACATGTGTCACTCACCTGGTTGGGGCACGTGTCTTCTTCTATTATTTCTCCACATGGCGACAGATTGTGCAGTTCGAAGACTGGGAACTCTGAAGGAAAAATATGTGACAATTTTGCATTGGTTCAAGAACTCCCGAAGGCCCAAAGGCTGAAGTACATATTGACCGTTGATCCCAGAATACATGTGGCAGTAGATCTCATAGTCCGAAGAATTGGTACTCGGGGGATTTTCAAGTCTCTACAAGTGAAAAGTGTTGAAGCTCAAAGTCACAAAGGCACACAGATCGTCGATTTAGGATCCCTTTGGGACCTTTCTCAACCATTGGATCAAGCAGTGGAAGGATAGGGTAAGAACTTCGGTCAATTGTCATTCAGGGGGAGTTGAGCAATGCAGGAACTGAATGTATGGAACCCCCAATGTGTCGAATTAATATAGGGTCATCTGTCTCAACACTTGATTAAGTCACAAACCATCGATCTTATGAAGCCTCCATATGGGGGCGGGGTCGTCCATTTGACGGGAGATTAAATTTTGACCATCCTATCCTTGTGGTAAAGCTAATGGAGATTTCGGCGAAGGGTAACTCCGAGAGGAAACAAGAGTTGACAACAGAGAATAGACAAAGGCCGAAGTTTGGAGGAATTGGTCCCGACATTGATCCCATCCACAAGTAAAAAAAAAAGGTCTTGGGAGGTAACTTAGCCATGGGTTTATGGTTCGCACAAGCCCCATGTGAAATAACACGAAGCGAGGCGCTAAGGGGACTAAGCCATGGATTCGAACCATGGTCACTTGAAACCTGGTTTGAGGGAAGTGCTTTCACAAAATGAAATTTTGTGTTAGCCAAGGATAACAGGACATTGTTATTTTGCGGAGAATGGGGATATATTTTTCCTGAACTAATCAGAAAAGGACTTGTAGTATTGTTTGGAAAATTTTGTTTATCATATGCTTAATTCTAACAAAATGGTCACTTGTACATTTTGCAGAATTAAGGGGTTTGAACACATCAGTTCAAAATGAAGATTCGAGATGTGGAAGAAGGTGAGGGAGCCTCCAGCCATGATAGAGAGGTTGAAGTCCAAAATACCATAGTTGGTAATGCAGAGACAGAGACCAATGGATGCAAGGGAAGAAGAGAGCAAGAAACATTGATAGAAAATGTAGTATCCCCAAGGACAAGCCCCAGTTGTATTTATGAATTGTAAACATGTTTTGTAGGATGGTGAGCTGATCAATTATAAGATGGTAATATTATATGTTATTAGACCGGAGATCCTAGGTGTTAAAGGCTAGGAGCCTGTTTTTGGTACTTGTAACTATTCATATCAGTAATCTAAAAACATTGTGTTGACGATTAAAATCGCAACGAAGTTTTTCCTGCAAAGTGTTGCTAAAGGATATTATTATAAAAGCTAAATAATACTAGTATGTGGGATGCCCTTGTAGATTGGATATCAGGTCTAGTTCTTATTTGATGTTTTGCTAATGTTCGACACTGCTTACATGGTGATAAAATATTGGTTTATTGGTGATGTATAAGGCATGTTTTGTGTTTTTTTTGTTGTTCTAGGCTCAAGTTTTATTTTACAATAGCCTATGTGATCCTTTGTTATCAATTCTATATGTTATTGGATCTATTACTAGGAGACATACACAATAAACATGTTAGCAACAACACATACAAGCAATTGGAAAGAAATGAAAGCAATGCAACAAAATGCAAAGGAATGAAACTATGAAAATATACTATGCTACATGCATCAAAATTTAATGGATTGTTGTTATCCTAGATACTAAGTTGACATGTATGTGATTAATTGAGTTATATAGTTGATATGCATTATGATTATGTTATGGCATAAGTTTGATATCGGTTGCGCTATTGGTTTTAATGGTTCATGGTTTCGATACATGGTCTAATTAATCGAGTTGATGGAAGTTTGTTGGTGTGTACTAAGGAATTAATGGATTGGGGATGGAGGTGATGTGCATTTACTGCATGTCACCCTTACTCCTTCCTCCAGCTGCCACCCTCGTCAGGCTATTGTTAAAACTATGTTGTTGTGGTTAGGCTCCGACTCTCGAGCAAAGAGGAATCGGTCGACCAACTCATGTTTTAAGGTGTTTTGATTACAAGTATGCATTTTTTTTTCCATCCATGAGTCTGCTCTGGTTATGAAATGGATATTGGCTTGGATGTATTGGTTTTTGATTTCCTTGAGTACGACAACTATGTGAAATTGTGATGTTTTTTGGAATGAAGCATTGATGATTTTCTCTGCAATAATGTTTTGAAGTCACAGCGTTATTGGTCGTCCTGAGTATTAGCACCCATAAAATATCTCGATCATCTTTATTGGTTTAGTTCAAGGGTTTTGTTTGGTATTGAGTGGCTGGCTGTATTCACACATTTGTAACACCATACCCAATCTTTGGATTTTATGGGGTTTAATGGGTTGGAAGCTCTTTGTGTCATTACACATTGTTCACTTAGATATGGGTTTTTTTTTTTATGGTTGCGCAGTGGCTTATATTGCTTCTTCTTGGCTCTATTTTCACCTCAGCGTTGTGGTTGGTTGACTGGAGAGCCACGAGGGATATACCCTGTGTGTGTTAAAGTATCATTACAAGGCCAAAGTGGAGCCTTGCTCCTCTATTCATAGTCTCTCCTGTCACGGTATTCATCACCCTGTCCACAAAGTGAATTGTGGCATTCTCTATGTGTACATCGTTGGTCTCGAAGGTTTTCACCATTGAGAGGAGTCAACTCTAGCCTCCCTGTGTTGGTTTATAGAACAAAACCTTGACTCTTCAAGTCCAAGGGTTGATGGAGAAGACTTTTGTGGCCTGTCGGGTTTACTATTGGTTGTTATGGATTGGTGTGTATTTTCGACAGAGTTGATTACCGGCTCGCCCCGTTGATTGTGTGACAATGGTGTTGGTTTTGGTATCTGGTTACTACATTGTTATTATGATTGAATGAATAAGGTCAAAATGGTTAATTGGATAAATCAAATACATAGTTGTTGTCCTTGTGTCTATTGAATTGATAACCCAACGTTATTTTTTGATTAATTCACAACATTACTTCGTGCGTGAATATATGTGGCTTCCCTATAGCATGTTAGGTCGGGTTGTTGACTATTATAAATGAGTGTTTTTTTATTGCCACGGGAGCATTGAAATCATGTTGTTTATGGCATGGCCACTCACTGTGTATGCTATGAATATTTTTGGTTTCACCTCAGAGATAGTCACAGAGTTTTAAGACATGGCTTTGTTGCATTTTGATTATTTGTGTTATGAGATCGGGTATGTTGTTTCTACCTCATTGTGTTGGATGGATAGCCCGACATTTTGAATGTTTAGAGTCAATAAAATTGTACCTGTACAAGTCTTAGAAGCACACTTTCATTTTTTCAAATAGTTTTTGTATTCCACAGCATAGAATGAGTTGGAGTGGTGATTGTTGTCTATCTGTTTAAATGGCAAGTCGAGATTTTTGCAATTTAAATATGGATTATTGAGTTGACTATCCACTATGTATGTTTAACGAATATCATGCATTTTAACAGTGATAGGCATGAGTGTTGTGACAATATAATCTCATTGAAATTTAATTATTAAATGAATTAAAGGACCAAATTGGGCATGACCTTTGAGTTGTATTTGATGATTGAATCAATTCATGAACAATGGTTGATTTTGATGCTGAACGGAGTGGAAATAAGTGATTATTATGCATTTGGGAATTGTTTTAAAATATTAAATGGATAAATGAGAGAAACATAGCTCCCATACAAATTGTTGTGGGATGCATACTGCCTTGTTTGATGACACTGTGTTAATTATGAACAGTGAACTAGTTAATGCACAGAGTTGTTTGGAATATACATAGTTGTTATTTATTTGGTCACAATGGTCATTTGGTTGGTGTATTTCCTTTAACATAATGGTTATATGAATCACTTAATTGATTTTATGAACAGTACCTGCTCTCTTTCCCCACCATTATTTCATTTTTTTCTAATTACAACCCCATCACTTTCCCACATTCATTTTTCACTCCCTTCTAAAATTGATTATAGTTAAGAATAATTTTGTATTGAAGAAGTTGGAAGTAGCATTTGCTTGGTTGGATTACAATGATGTTTTCTTTGGTTTGCACTACAATTGATTGTTTGTTGTCTTTGAGTAGTAACCATGTTATTCCCCCCTCATTATATCATGTTTCGCTCAATACAAACCCCTCACATATCCCATGACCTTTTGTTCACCCCCTGCTCATTGACAAACAATTAAACAATTTGTATGGATTGGATTGCATGAGTTTGATACGTTTCTATGCCAAAATCTATTTCATATTTTAAAGAGTTTGTTGCACCTCTTTTGTCACCTAAATGAGAAAAACAAAGGTTCTTACAAGCTTAGTTGGGTTAGCTAAGCAAGATAGTAGTGAAGGAAAGGGTTAGGAAAAGAAACATAAAAGACTAAGCTAAGAATTAAACTAAGAAAGGAAAGAACAACTAAACTATTGAACATAAGGACATAAGAACAAGAAACCAATAAGACTCATGTCACCAATGGAAAGGATTGTATTAGTGAAAAGAAAACACCGAGAAGAAAGAGGACTTTGGGTCCCTTCTTCCTCCAAAGGAGGGCTCTTGGACCCCCACAATTGAGCTCTTCTTACAACTTTGAAACTTGAAAGAAATGGTGAAAGAATTCCAAGCTAATCCACTGAAAAGGTGAGGTGGATTGGCCAAATGGAATGGTGCTAGTATTCTCTTGATGAGAAAAGAGGATTCCCCAAGAGAATAGCAGCAACATAACCTTGCAAATGAATTCCTTGAAAATGTAGTGCACCCATGGCCTTGTTTTATAGCACGACTTTGAGGTATTGTGCAACCATCTTTTAGTGTGAAAAGTGATTGTTTAGGGCACTTTTAGGTCTTTAACTAGTGACCCAGTTAGATCCAACTGAGATTTGGATGTCAAATCAACTTGGAAGTTGAACCAGAAGTGGGTGGGAGGTCGACCAATCTCATAAATGCATCGTTCTCAGGTGTGCACGGCTTTTAGCGACCACAGTCGTGCATCGTGCGCATGTGTGCTTTTCTTGCATTTTTGAATGGCACATGTGCATGTGCGCCCTGTGTAGTCATAGCGCACCTTGATTTTATAACTGGTTGTATAGTTTTGGACCTTTTGGAAATGAATTTTTGGTTATTTTGGTCCATGGGTGAACTCATAGTTGTTTGAAGATGTTGGATTTCTGTAACCATTTGTGGACGAAATTTCAGTGATAACAGATGCCCCCTGATGGATGAGTTTAGAAGCATACGTATAGCTAAAATTCATCAATGTTTCTTCTACTGAGAGTACCATGGTAAGAAAGAGCGATGGGGGGAGTATCAAGATGACCCATTAGAGGGAGAAGGGAACCTATAGGACCAAACCTTCCGTAAGGTATGTAAAATAAATTGTGTACAAACGAGGCAGGCATGCCCCATGCTCATGTCATGTAACTCAACAAGAAGGGTGTTGTATAGTAACTGAAACTGTGTGTTGATGTAGACAACTACAGCGCCCTCGGGGGCGGTTGTGATAAAGGAAGAGGACAATTTTGAGGAGGAACATACTATGAATAGTAGTCAATGACACCTTTAAGAAGTATCATGGATTTTGTAGGCATTGATAGCCCAGCCAAGTTCAGAGGTCTTTGACAAATATAAGAAACAACTGCAATAGTCATAAAGTAAGACCCACTGTAACATGAGAAAGTATTGAAGTTGAATGTTATGGGGGTCAACGATAGCAGGGAGAAATTATGGTTCTCCCTGTGCTGTCCGAGACCTCTCATTGGAAAGGAAATGAGAGTCAAGATACTATCACCCTTCTGGAAACTGTATTGATGTCGATAAAAGGGGGACATGACTCCAAGAAGAAAAGGGCTTCGTGAAATCTACTACGTGAGGTTAGGAACTGAGGAGGCACATGGATGAAGTCAAGATGTGTGGAGACTCAAGACTGCCCTTGGTTGGGGGTATATGTGAAGTATAAGAGGCCGCAACCATTCAACTAGGTTGAGTGTTAGGGGGACAACAAGACGTGGGATAAGTTGTGCCAGAGGTGGGTCAAACTGAATAAACTTAGAGAGAAAAGGTCGGTGGCCTGAGGGATACTCAGAGTATATGGATGATGTCAAATAGGAGAAGATGATAAGGAGTTCCCCAACCAAGGGCAACATGGGTTGCATTTGCCAGGAAGGTCGCCAAAGGTGACGAAAAAAAGCTATGTAACATGCTAGAAATAACAGCTTAATTACAAAATGAATTAAAAAATATGTGGGGATAATAATGTAGATACAGAAATGGGTGCCCCAGTGTAGGAGGGCTTGGCCTGGGGATGGTGCAAGTTGGTGGAAAAAACAAGTGGAGGGTGGGAGCCCCATAGGCTAGTTTATGTAGTAGGGTAATGTATGGAGGGAAATCCGAGGATGGGCAGACTGATGATGGGAGAAATGGATGGTAAATGATGCTGCAGGAGTGCAGTCAAAATAATCCGTGAGGAAGTGCCCTAGGAGTCCAGTTGGTAGGCTAGCAAAATGAGGAGATGGAATATGTGGCTGATTCGTGACATGATGTAAGATCGGGACTCCCATTCCTAAAGGGTTGAAAAAAACATGAGTGTCAAAGTGCCAAGGGGTCTATGAATGGGACAACTCATATGGGGGAGAGTGCTACTGGGTGACAGTACCCAAAATGCAATGGAGGTGGTGCTACTGCAGAGCCGAATATGGGGACCCTAAAGGCAAATTTCAGAGGGTGTGACTGGAGATGCAATTGAGATTCAGAGGGAATACATGCCAATGTTGATTATATACCTGAAGGGGTTGCACTGGTGTATGATGACCAAGTACTTGCACACATGAAAACCAAATACCCGACGTGAACAATATCTGAAGAGAATCGAACCTATAAGCATTTAGTTGATAATTTTGAACATGAGCATGCATACCTAGAAGGGGTATGGAAAAAATGGCTCTCTGGGGGCTAAGGATGAAAAGTGGCCCAGGGACTGTCTTGATGTAGAGGATGGGGTAATGATCCCGTGGCTAAAGACGGATCAAAAAACGGACACCCGAAGCTCCTGGAATGGGGTTTGGAAGTTTGGAAAAAAGGACTATATATAGTTGTAGGGCCCACATTGCCATCTCATTTGTACCTGTTGTCAGAGTGATTCGATGAGAGATATTCAGAGGAGATTTGGAGATTCTGGGAGAACGAGACAACTGATTTAGGACCAACAAGCTTCAATTTAGTGGTCTTATCATCTTGCATAGAATTAGGTTTTCTATTTGTGGGCAGGGCCTGTACGGAGGGCCATATAGGGAGTTTTGTGGGTGTAATCCCTCCAGTACATGGGCGATCTAGAAATATGTGCGCATGGGTGTGTTCCTGTTATCTAGATATCCACATATGGGTGGGACCTAAGGGGGGGAAAAGGCGTGCATGGTATGCGCGCCTATTAGCTAAACAATTGCACATGGGTGCGCAGCTGTGTAGTGGACATGCACGCTGTGATGTGTGCCTGCGTTCATGATAGGGGCGCATGAAGGCACCTCCGTATGGCCGATAGGTGTGCATAGATGTGCGCCTGTGGGATGAACAGGTTCACATGTGTGCATGCTTATGGGGTGAACAAGCACGCCTGTGGGGTGAACAAGAGCGCATATGTGCATGCCTATGGGTTTAAACAGTCGTGCCTTTGGGGCAAGGTTAACGGGTGAAAAAATCATCTGTTTTGGAGATTTTGATGTGTTTATGTTCGAGATGGTTGATCTAGGACTAGATTATGTGGTTGCAGGTGATCATTGGGATGATGTCGGTTCATTGGCGATAGAGGGACTGGTCACAACTTAGGGAGGCCGTGGCTATGTTTTCATGGCCGATGGTGCACAGGTGTGGCAGAAGATGCCGCAAATCCTACTATAGTATCCGTGCTGTCGGGTGGACTTCTAGGGTGATCTGTATATGGTTTTACCTCCAGGAGATGTGTTCGACCACCAAGGTATGATGTGATGTTTTATGTTTTGATATTTAGATAGTATAGAATGTGTATTATGTATAGACGGATGCTGATGTTATCCTTTGTTTGTTTGTATGTGTAGATGTGGGACCTTGCGGGCGTGAGGTTGAGTGGGTTAGAGCACCGGCTCGTCAGGGGCCAGTGAGGCCTCCACGGGGAGAGCCACTGGTGGGAGGGAGACGACGGCATGAGGATGTTGAGGTGAGACCAATTGGCGATGAGAGAGCAACTAGGAGATGTCATTTTGACGACCCTGGTGCAGGGCCATCACATGCTCCTCCGGTCGAGGTCGGGGGATATTTTGAGGATATTCGTCGCCACTTGGAGGTGGTGCTACAGGGTGTGCCTGAGGGCATGCGATCATGCATTCAGGATGGGGGCATCCTGGAACAGTGTGTGGTAGTTCCACTGATGTGGCGGACCATGGTTCAAGGAGCAGCAGTAGCAGGTGCTGCGATGACCGAGTGGTTACCTCCAGGTCCGGAGGGACCGATAGTTGGTGGGGTACCACCACCTGAGGGAGGGCTAGGAGGTGGTGCTCTAGAGGAACCATGAGTGTCTCTCTGTGTATTTGTTGTATATTATATAGGTTGGTGAGCCTGTTTGGTGTGGAGACACAAGTTTTGTACTGAGGTGCTTCACTGGCCTACGGATTTTGTATATGATGTATACTATGTGTATGTAAACATTTTGATGGCACTGTTGACTGACATTTATATATATATATATATGGATATACATTTTGGAGTATTTGTGATGTTCACATGTGTGTGATAATTGTTTAATGTTATGTATGATGTCTAATCTATATGCTGTGACATTCTTTTGATGGTTTATGTGTGTGTAAAGGTGTCTTGATGTGATATATGCCAATCATGTATAATGTTAGCTAGGTTGGAGGACAACTAGTTGGGAGTCAAGTAAGATGCTAAGGTGATGAATATTATGATGGTTGGCATCAGTGAGGAGGACGACTAGTTGGGAGTCAAGTGGACACGATACACATTGTTGAGTTGGAGGACGACTAGTTGGGAGTCAAGTAAGATGCTAAGGTGATGAATACGATGATGGCTGGAATCGGCGAGGAGGCCAATGATGACAGTGTACTCGACTTGGTTGTTGGTTGTTGAAACCAAAGATATGCCACTAGAGTGGAGCAGTTCATGTGAGGGGGAATAGAGGGCCCAATATGCCGAAGAAAGATTTTGTGTCCAATGGCTAGCGTCGTTGGCGTAACCGATGTGGTGGGCCAGTGGAGGAAGCATCTGTCAATAACAAAAATGATAGTTTAGACATGAGGTATGGAAAAAAGATTAAAAACACTATAAAATAAATAACCTAATGTAGAATAGTTGTGCTTAGGCATAAAATTTCTTTAAGTATAACCTGTTGATGGGTTCTTTGAGAGAGAGTCCCTCGGGGGAAGCTAGGATGTATGCACCTTTAGTGAGGCAATGTTGGATAATGTAGGGGCCATGCCACAGTGAATCAAATTTTCCATGATCGAGGGTATTGTGAGCGATATCATAAGCAAGGATGAGGTCGCCTTCTTGAAATGAGCGAAGGTTGACATGGCGATAAAAGGTGGCCTTTGATCATTCTTTGGCTACCTCATTGTTCTGTAATGAAGATCGACGATCTTCATCCAGGGACTCTAAGTTCAGCAAACGCTGCTCCATTAGAGCAATGTCGGGTAATAGCTCAATTGCGGTGCGTAAGGTGGGAATTTCACACTCAATCGGAAGAGTGGCCTCGACCCCGTGAACGAGATGAAATGGTGTGAAACCAGTGGCAGTTTTCACCGTTGTATGGTAAGCCCATAGCACGGAAAATAACATATGATGCCAATTGGTTTTATGTTTGTTAACCATGCACTGTAACATGGTCTTGAAGACCTTGTTAACTGCTTCGACTTGTCTGTTGGACTGAGGGTAATATGGTGAAGCAAACTCGTGGGAGAATCCTAACCGGGATGAGAGTTCAACGAAAATCTCATTCTCGAAATGTTTCCCGTGATCATAGACTAGTTGGAGTGGTACTCCAAAGTGGGATATAACATGATTAAAGAAAAAATGCATTGCGGTGTCAGCAGTGTTGCTGAAGGTAGGCATGGATTCAACCCATTTTGTGAAGTAATCGACTGAGACAATGATGTATTTGTGTCCATTGTTGGATGGGGGATTACAAGTCATGAAGTCGATGCCCCATTTACAAAAGGGGCTTGCAGTAATGACTGGGTGGAGAAGAGTAGGTGGTGCTCGTTCTTTGTTGGCATAAAGCTGACATTTATCGCATCGCTTCATGGCATGAATGCAATCGTGAAACAATGTAGGCCAAAAGTAACCTGCATAGATGATTTTTTGAGCAGTGGACATCCCCGAGAGATGGCCCCCACACACACCTCTATGGTAGTTGTTCAAGATGCTATCGGCCTCATCAATAGTTAAGCATCGACGGAGTATGGTGTTGACCCCTCGCCAATATAAGATATCTCCAATGAGGAGATAGAGGGGGGCCTGGTGGTGAATACGACGACGATCATCTCGTGAGAGGTGGTTACCAAACTTTTGGGTTTGGAGGTAGATGAGGAGGTCGTCATACCAAGGATCATCCAAAGTGATGTAAAAGAGATGTTCATCGAGGAAGTTGGTATTGACGGGGGCACTGGTAGTATCGGAAGGGAAGGTTATGATGATTTCGGCGAGGACGAGAGATTTCTTACTCTTGGGTGTTGAAAATTTGATATCGTAATCCTGAAGGATAACGATCCATCGGGAAAATTTTCCATTAATTTTATGACGATTGAGCAAGTATTGCATGGGGTTGGAATCTGCGATGACTTTGGTTGTGCGAAGAAAAATGTAATGGCACAGTTTCTGGACTGCAAGGATGACTACAAGGGATATTTTCTCTTCGTGATTATACTTCAAGGGTGGCCCTAAGAGGTTTTTACTAATGTAGTAAATGACATGCTCAGGATCGTCATCATCGATTTGAATGAGAACTCCTACTACTGAGATAGTTGATGTTGATATGTAGAGGATATAGTCATGATTATAGTCGGGTGAACTAATTAAAGGGGCATTGGAGAGTGCCATTTTAAGATCGTCAAACACTTTTTGGGCATGTTCATCCCAGTGGAATGGGATTTCATGGCATTATAGTAAGCGAAGGAAACTGTGTGCTTAAGTGGCATAGTCTGGGACAAATCGCCTTAAAAAGTTAGCTTTTCCTTGTAGGCTCTGGAGTTGGTGTAAGTTCTGGGGGGGCGAAATTTCTGTGATGGCCTGGAATTTGAGGGGGTCCACAGTAATACTGCTTTGGGAAATGATGAATTCGAGGAGGCACCTAGCAGTGACAAAAAATTCACACTTGAGGGGTTCAAGAAGATGTTGTACTGACGACACCGTTGGAAGATGATCCGTAAATCATCAAGATGTTGGGTTTGTTTTTTGGATCGAGCTGTAAGGTCGACCAAGTATGCGAGGATGATATGAACTAGATCATGAAAAATGTATGTCATAGCCCATTGGAAATTTGCGCCAGCAGTTTTTAGGCCAAAAGGCATGACACGATATGAAAAATTACCCCAAGGAGTGGTGAATGCGGTTTTGTATTGATCGGCTGAGTGGATTTGGATTTGGTTATAGCCAGAGAAACCATCCATGAAGGATAAAGCCTCATGGCCCGTGCAGTCATCAATAATTTGATCGATGAAAGGTGTTGGGAAGTTGTCTTTGGGACAGGCGTGATTAAGATTGCAAAATTCCGTGCATACACGGATAGTACCTTATTTTTTGTTAACGGGTACAGGGTTGGAAACCCATGAGGTATAAGAAATGGGGTAGATGAACCCAATAGCACGTAATTTGTCAATCTCATCTTTGATAGCCACGACTTTGGACGGGTGTTGCAGTCATTTTTTTTGGCAAACCGATGTGATATCAGGCCAAGTGTCTATATGATGTTCGACAATAGAGGGATCAAGGCCAGGAATATCTGTGTATGACCGGGCAAAAATATCCCGGTATTTTTGGAAGAGGGATTTATAGGTGATGATTTCTTGAGGAGTGCATGCGGTGCCAATGATGATTTCCTTGACGATTCCATTTTTGATGGAAATATCGATTTTGATGGTGGGGGACATGTTGGCCATATTGCCTTCTTCAAAATCATCAGGGCTAGGGATGGGGTTGTGGAACTAGTCGATATGCCCTGATGGGATAAAATCCTTGGTTTCGACTGCGTATATGGGGTGCTGGTTAGGAGGCATGATGGTTTCCTATGAAAAGAAGAGCGCTTTGTGGTGTAGTGCATTCCATGGGTAGTCGGGGGAGGTTAACTCCTCAAGTATGTCCTCATCACAGTAGGATTGTCGGGAATACAAGGGATCGAAAAGAGTGATATCGGTGACTTTCACCGTGTGGTTGGCTTCTAGTGTTGAAGAAGCAGGGGGAATGATGCAATGATATTGTGATGGTTCGCTTGACATAAACCAAATATCGAGATACTGAGGATTATTAGTGGTAGTTGGGTGTAAAATTTTCATGGGGAAATGAATGGGAGAATTGGGGGGATTTGGGGGTAAATCCTCGTATAATTCATCCAAGAACCATGGAGGAATAGGGAGTGCTTCTGGTTCAGGAGAAATAATGTGAAGAATCTCTAGTGATGGGGTAAGGTTAATCCTCGATTCTATAGGGGGTGCAAGGGTTTGAATCAAGGTCATTTGGCGTTACCTGTATTCAATGATCACAGGACATTGATATGTAAAATGATCTAAGGATTCGCATAGAGAGAAAGGGCATCTCATATGTTTGTTTACTGAAGTCATGACATAATGGATGTCAATGATGTTTGGTGGGGATGATGTAGTTGGACTGGGTTCGTGCTGGAAGATTTTGCGTATTGCTACTAATGTCTGTCAGAATTGAGGTAGCACTAGGAAATGGTGTGTATAATGGCCGTATTCTGAACATATGGCACAAGCAAATTTGGTTCGTAGCCCTTTTCTATTTACGTTAGGGGAGTTAGCGACAGTACTTGCTAAAGTGACGAACAGTGATGGTGTTTGATTGAGTTGAATTAGGTTACATAACTTGGGTAGAGATGTGCATTTTTTGGTTGGGTGTTCATATTTCTCACATAGCGTGCAAGGAGGTTGGACGTGTGGGGGAAGTGGAGTTGTGGGTTCCTTCTTCTTTCGCTTTGCCCCAGCTATGGCAAGGAGGTTAGTGAGTGAGGTTGTAGAGGGTATGGTGGGAGTGAGGATGGGAATATGCATTGGGATTCCTTCTGTTTGGGGGGCAAGGGATGGTTGAGGAACCATCTCTAGTGGATGTAAATACCAAACTGGGATTTCCAACACCATATTAGGGAGAGTAAGTGTTGCGGCTAATTGGAAAGCTTGTACACCTGGTGGAGAGTAAAAGAAGGGGATTTGAGTAATGGCTTGGGGAACTGTCTCCCAAACTAGGATATGGCCTTGGGGTGAGGTGAAATCATGAACTAGTGGAGTCGACAAGTCCGTAGGAGGCTCGTGGGGGAGGGGCTCTGCGACTAGTGGGACGTCAGATATGAGAGAAGCCTCCCTAGGAGGAAGGGTATCCTCAATGTCAGTTCCTTTGGACGATACGACACATACCTGATTGGAAGGATGAAGGAGCGATGGTGCACCATGGTAAGTTCCCAACAATGATGGGTCTTTGAAAATTCTGGGGCCCATTTCGATGAGTGGGTATGCTTCAGGATTAGTGTGGATGAGGGGGAGAATGTTATCGATGTTGGCAGAAGGGTTAGGCTCATAATGTGAAAATCGATCAATTGTAATGATCTTCCCGTTATGGGGGAACATCATGGTTCGAAAGACGGAAGAGGCAACTTCCTTCATAGCGTACATGTAGCTATGACCAAACAAGATATTGTAATCGAGTGGGGCATCGATAACTTCAATGTCAATGAGAATGGTCTTGCCCCCAAGTTCTATAGGGACATTTTCGAAGATCCCTTTAGGAGAAGATGGTCATCCGTCATAATCTCTTAAGGTAATGACAGATGGTATGACTTCGGGGGAACCAAGTTTTTGCCATATAGACTTGGACATGATGCATGTGGATGCACCTTCATCGATGATGCACCGATGAACTATAATGTTCTGAATTTTGATGGGGATTTGAAAAGCGATGAGAGCGGGGAGGTGAGGTTCTCTGCTGTTGAGATCGAATGTTATGAGTTGAGTATCCACGGGTTCGACTTCCCCCAAGGCAGAAAGTAATGATTTCCGCTGAGTGGGACAAGTTTGAAGGACTTCTAAGACTGACATGGTAGCCGGGGACTGTGCTAAGTCATCGACCAAATTGTAATTATGAGCCTCCCTAGCCTGTGGATTGTGTACATTCCTACGCAATGGGATGCAATGGATGTAAAGAGGTGTTTCCATGTTAGGGTGAGGAATCACCAACGGGGGTCCTGTTGGTGTTGGGACTGTTTATGGGGGAATGGGAGGAGCTCAGTGGGTGCATGGTATTGACGACTACGTGTCTATAGAAGGACTTCTTCCTCATTAATGAGGAGGATAGTACGATATGTAGGATCGTTCAGGTTGAGATATTGTCCCAAATATGGTGGGGTAGGCTGCATGTCCTATTGGGTGTTCATCACACCCTGGTGCAGAATGGGGTTCTGTAGCATGACTAGGGGAGGTTTTTGCACGTATTGTTGTGGGGCCTGCTGAGGGGTAGGCGGTGCTAGAGTATGTGGTCCATTTCCTGAGTCTTTCATCCATTTAAAATCAACAATTTGGGGGCAATGATGAGTATAATGACTAAACTCACCGCAAAGGGAACAAGGGAAGTTGGTTCGAAGATTATTGTTATTTTTCCCTTGACGTATGTTGTTATTGCCCCCCTAGGGGTTCTGATTCCCTTGGTTCTGGTTTCCCCCGGTAGGTTGGTTCTGTTGGGGGTGATTCCCGCCTTGATCTGGGTTGTTATTGTTCCATTTGTTTCCTTTCTTTTTAGCATTATTCAACTGATGGGTCGGATTTTCCATATTCAACTGTTCAACATTTTGATATTGCTGAATGGGAGAGGGTTGAACAAAATTCACCCTAGTGTGAGGGTGTCCTTGTGGTGGATCCATGGGTGGTGGAGGACTAGGAAATGGAAAGTACAGATTATGTTGGTGTAATGATCCGTAAGGTACATAGGAAGGTGTGGCACTTTCACTAGTACTTAGAGTATAAGCTGAGGTAGAGGGAGTACCAGAACATGTTTGGATAGGTGGGTTTGTTGTGGGTGTCGGAAGGGGCCCACTGATGGGTGGAGGAAGGGCAACAGGGTATGGTTGTTGATAAGGGGGTGGGGGATAATAAGGGGTTCCTCCATATGCCGACATATATTGAGGTGTACCATACATTGGTGGTTTTTGGGGTTGTGGTGTGTGGTGTGTGGTTTTACAAATCAATTTGTCTGCTGAGTGAGACATCCTAGGTTTATCTTGGCCAAATGGCATAGGTTTTGGGAGATCAAGAAGTACTATGTATAAGTACCCTGATTGTGAATAGATGAGGTCATATTGTTGAGCCTTACTGATGGCTTATTCTTTTGATTGAGGGAAGGTGGAAGCCACATATTTACCGAGGAGAGAGACAAGTGATCTGAGAAACCAATCAAGACATTGTTGTTTGGTGGTTTCCTCTTTGCACAAACTATGTCATCGACGCCACTCGTGAATGTGATCAGCGATATGTGTGGCTGAGGTTTGTTTAAAATTAGAGAGTAGTTAAAGACCATTGTCATGGCGGATTGGTAATTGGAAGAAGGTAAAAAATGCTTTGGCCAAGGACTCGAAAGTCGCATGGGACCCTGATTTTTCATCCCCATACCATTTGGTTGATGGGCCAGTGAATGTGCATTGAAATAATCGTAGTCTGATGGAATCATCCATAATGTTGTTGGAAGAGAACCATAAGTGGAAAGTCATGACATGGTTGGAAGGTTCATCTCCTACCTTTCCTTCAAACTTGGGGATATCTAAAGGTAGTTTGGTAGGCATTGCAGGTCATGTGAGGTCATGCAATATAGGATCATTTGTTAGTTTACTTAGATCTGGTATGTTTAGAGAGGCCAAGTATGGCATCTGGAGTGGTGGTGGATGGTTAGTTCCATCCATTGTGTGAGTGGTTTGTGAACCTGACCCATGGGGGGGACTAGGTGGATTTGTACTTCCCCCTTGATAGGAAGTTGGCCCCCTGCTTCCATGTAAATGAGAGCGAGTGGATGGTGGACCTTGGGAATTGGACCCAAGTAAGGTGGAACCAAGCAAAGTTGATCCTAAGACAGTGGTGCTCACAGGAGTGTGAGAAGGTGGAGCCAATGAGTTGGAAAGACTAGTAACTCCCCCTGGAATAGGAGGGAGGTTTAGAAAGCATCTTGAACGACGAGGGTTCTGTGGGTCCCATATGATGTCTGACTAGCTAAGTGGGTGTATGTGAATGGTGGTGAGAGTAATAAATAAACAAGAGCCTTTGTTTGCAATTTTTGAACTTTACACGATATATATCTAATTCAAATGTAAGCAAAAGTGCATCATACATAAAGTGTTTTGATAAAGAAGCATATATGTGGGTAAGTGGATTTTTTCCAGATGGGGAAACAAAGAAAACAAGTGCTCGTTTCCTAAAAGACGTAATGTCCTTCCTCTCAAAATAGGACTGGACTTTCAATAGCACTCGACAGTGGGGTCTGAAGCCACCAGAAGAGAAACTAGTGAAGGATGAAGTGATCAGTTATAATGAGGGTTAGAGGGGGCATATCTCGAAATAACTGGTGATATTTCCCAATAGCCACACAAAATCTGATCAAGGTGCAATTGCAACCCACAATTTCCACCTGGGTAGATGTCCTAAAATTTGGTCACTAGGTACCTCAGTCAAAGCGTGACATTTAGATTTTTGGCCTAAGAAATGGGTCATAGGTTGGATCCCATCCAAGAAGTGGATGCCTCAAGGGGGGATGCACAGAACAACCGGACCTCGGCCTTCAACCCTTCATGGGTATCTCCCTGCCTTATGGTGTTAGGAACACTTGACTTGGAGGATTTACAGTTCCCTATTTGACAACCTCTATTGTTTTGACAATGTGAGAACCAGATAATGGGGATTTATTTGAATGCCTATCCCCGAAATGCTACCTAGACTAAAAGATTTCTTTTGGTACCTCCTATGTAGGAAAACTTAGTGAGTTTTTAGAAAAAAATTATATGTGGTTGTTTGAGAGGTTGGGGGTGTGATCCAATCTCGTTGAAATTAAATGGGAGTGGATAGTTTCGTCAAGAAAAGGGTGGGGTGTTTTAGAATCCCTTTGGAGGAAACTTACTTTAACCTCCATGTTTTGAGATGAAAACTATGTGAGTGAGAAGTAACATTTGTGTGTGAATGAGTAAAAATGTGCCAATATTTTAATGAATTAGGTGTCACCTTGTTACGTGTGGACTTCGCTTGGTCCTTACAAGTGTTTATTACCTAATTAACTAAATGCCTTTGGTACAACCTTGCGTAATTCAAAAGTTCCTAGGAAGCTAGCATGTGGACATGTGGGTCCGTTACTATTCCTTTAACTCCCTATTGTGATTTAATCTAAGAAATCTTTGAAACTATCCTAGATTGTGATCATGTGGGCATGTATGGTCCCATTACAAAAACATTTAAACTTCCCTAGTGTTTTAATCTAAGAAAGTAAATTTCAACACTATCCTATCTTTGTAGCATGTGGGCATGTATGGGCCCGTTACAATATTGAGATGTGTTTGAAAAATAAACTAAGAGGAGTCTCGAGGGGGATGTTGTCCTCTCCTAAAGGTTTTAGTCTTTTTAAGGGAGATGAAATTCTCCTACAACCTTCTTCTGATTCTCAAGGTCGCTTTGAAGCGTGAGAGAAGAGAATACTAAATGATTTTTATCCAACTTCTGGTCCCAATGCAAGTTTTATGTGATTACAAATGATTCCAACTTATACTCTTAGTCAAAGCAAGCCATCCATGTGGAAAAATGAAAGCAAAAGAGGAAATAATGATTTTAAACCCCCTAAGTGCCTATGTGTTTTGACTAATCCCTTTATATGGAGAGGGAACTAAGTGTGGTGCAGATTACAACATGCATGAAATCATTTTTAAGAAGGCTAGGGGCCTTCCTCAAATCAAAATAAGGCTTACAATGTGTATTTTTCTGCATAGGTGCACGGATCTCAGAGTAGACAGAGGCACACTGAGCGCCTATGCACAAACCGAAAAAGAATTTTGGGCATAGGTGCATTGAAGGCGTTGAACAACACAGTAATTTTGGTGCACGTGTGCATGATGCACGACTATGGGCCAATAAACCTATGCACACCTGTCACATGGCCGTGAAGAAATTTCTGAATGGAATTCTCTCAATTCAACTTTGAATTGGATGTTTTGCAGGTTGGCTTGGGCTGGTTAAGGTAGCTGCAGGTTAAATAAACCAAAACAAGAGCTAGAAAAACCCAAATGGGGTAGGAAATCGATACCTTTCCCCAGTGGAGTCGCCAATCTGTTGTGCCTCTTTTGTCACCTAAAAGAGCAAAACAGAGGTGCTTACAAGATTAGTTGGGTTAGCTACGAAAGACAACAGTGAAGGAAAGGGTTAGAAAAAGAAACATAAAAGACTAAGCTAAGAATTAAACTAAGAAAGGAAAGAACAACTAAACTATTGAGCATAAGGACATAAGAACAAGAAACCAATAAGACTCATGTCACCAATGGAAAGGATTGTATTAGTGAAAAGAAAACACCAAGAAGAAAGAGGACTTTGGGTCCCTTCTTCCTCCAAGGTAGGGCTCTTGGACCCCCACAACTGAGCTCTTCTTACAACTTTGAAACTTGAAAGAAATGGTGAAATAATCCCAAGCTAATCCACTCAAAAGGTTAGGTGGATTTCCCAGATGGAATGGTGCTAGTATGCTCTTGATGAGAAAAGAGGATTCTCCAAGAGAATAGTAGCAACACAACTTTGCAAATGAGTTCCTTGAAAATGTAGTGCACCCATGGCCTTGTTTTATAGCACCACTTTGAGGTATTTTGCAACCAAATTTTAGTGTGAAAAGGGTCTGTTTAGGGCACTTTTAGGTCTTTGACCAGCCACCCAGTCATATCTAGCTGAGATTTGGATGTCAAATCAACTTGGAAGCTGAACCAGAAGTGGGTGGGAGGCTGAGCAATCTCATAAATGTGTCATTGTCAGGTGTGCATGGATTTTAGCGACCACAGTCGTGCATCGTGCACATGTGCACTTTTCTTGCATTTATGGATGGTGCATGTGCGCGTGCGCCCTGTGTAGTCATAGAACACCTTGATTTTATAACTGGTTGTATAGTTTTGGGCCTTTTGGAAACGATTTTTTGGTAATTTTGGTCCATGGGTGAACTCATAACTGTTTGAAGATGCTGGATTCTTGTAACCATTTGCGGATGAAATTTCAGTGATAACAGAGTTTTCATGTATGGTTGTTAAAATACTATTTTATAATTGATCATGCATGCAGGAATGATTTTTTTCAACTGAGGTATCCATGGTAGAGGCAACAGAGAGAGAGGTAGTTGGAAAAGAGGCCCAAGAAGACCAATATTTTCCATACACTTTGACGCTGACTCACAAGAATTAGGCCAGTTGTTTCAGGCCTGATTTTTCAATTGGATTGGGCAAGGAGTGGTCCAACCTAGGCCTGAAAGGCCTCCTTTCCAAGTTATGCAATCCCCTGGTATTCCTGTACCCCCTCATTTCTCATTGCAACCCGTGGTTCCCAAAAATGATGGATGGCAAGAGATTTTCCACCCGAAAGTCTCCCAAACAGTCTCCCAACATTATGGTTGGACCAATTTGTTTTTCTTGCTCCTCCACCTAACAATCAGATTTCTCAAGTTTCCCCTGACCACTCGCTAGTGCAGTCCTACCATGCTAGCAAGAGATTAAAAACCGAGGCCCATCATGCCCTGGACAAAGGAAAAGCCACTTCTACCCCCTCACCCTCCATTGGCTCTGATAAATCTATGTCTTCCTGGATGCATTTGAGGGATGATTGTTCTCACATGATCAATGAGATTAGGCCTAAAATCTCAACGTGCAGCCAAAGGAAAATTCAGGAAAATCGAAGGGTGACAACAACAATCAAGGAAATATTTCATCTCAGAGTGAGAAATATGGTTTTTGATTTTTTATGTTATCTATGGAGGATGATAGTTGACTTTAGAAATTTTGAACAACATGTTTTCTTTGGATATACGAGTAATATATTTTTTTGGAGATAATTTCAAATATTTTGAGATAAATTGTCAAATGTTAATATGATGATGGGAGTCACAAGGAGGTTTGTTTTTCTGAATTAACTAGTATGTTATGATTGTTAAGAGCTAAAGGGAGTCACAAGGGGTCCCACCTACTAGTTATTATTTATTTATAACCCTTATTATGATTATTACTTTTCCCCCTAACTAAAATTTGGTTGAGTCTTTTAATTCACTTAACTAATGAGTTGGTTCAACTACTTCAACCAATTATAATTTGTTTAAAGACAAAAGGAAAGGGAGGAACAAGAGGATAGAAGGAGAAGCATACTAAGGTTTGTTCTTTGAGTTTATGTTGAGATAGTTCGGTTTTCATTCATTCCTTAATTTATCACAAGCCTAATTCTATTTTCTGATAACATGGTATTATTGTAGACAACAACATTCAGGTTTGAATTACATCATTCAAACACTTGTTTTTCAGAAGTGTTGATATATATTTGATAGTCTATGTAGACTTGTCTATTTGTGAATTAGTTTTCATGACTGACAAAGGCTATTGTGCAGAGTTGAGTGAGCAGGAAAATGTGGCAAGTTGATCCATCTTTTAGAGTTCAGTTTTGATTTTCTGTCAGAGGTCCTTTTGTATGTTCCATCGAGGATGTCTAAGTTTGACTTTGGTCTAAATTTTTTGTATGAGATTTTGTAAAGAAAATGACTCTTTAGTGAATTGTAATGAAATAAAGGATTGATTTATGTCTAATCCGTCTTGATTATCATCTTGTTGTATTTACTTCTATCTCTACATTTATTTCAACAACTGTTTTGTTCAGAAAATCATATAAAAAGTGAATTTCCAGTAAGCTTTTTATTTATAAAAGACTAGCTTAAGCACTCGTAATTAATACTTGTGATTTAGGATGTTATTTTTCTTGGCTATAAACATAGGGTGATATTCCCATCTATTTTTCTTTAGCCAAGAAGAATATGAAAATGCTTAAGTAAGATCATTTCATATCTTTTCCTCAACACATCATTGTGTGTAGACCAACCACGAAGAAAGAGTGATGGGGGACTAAGCTTCCACTAGGCTGGGTAAGGGAGAGGGGGATGAGAGGTTGGAAAGAGGGGCTAATCTTAAGGGCTTAAATCCAAGAGAATAATAATTTATTATTATTCCAAAAACTGATTAGAAGGATATGTTTTTATCCTAAGTTTTTTTGGGAGGATGGGTGACTTCCAAATGGAAAGGAATGTGCTTCATGGGTGACCTGTGTTGACTCAGGCACATGCAATTTAAGTTGGAGAGTCAGCTTGTTGGGGGGTTCAAATCCCATTCTTCCATCCTCACCTAAATTTTTTGTCCTCTATCGTCGACCTCTTCATCTTCACACACCTATGAAACTACTAACTAGGGAAGTTGATCTATGTTTTCCTATGAATCCCAACATATCTACAATTGCCAAAACTGAACTATACTCCGCCTTACCAAATTTTTGGTTCTTTCCTTTCCCTGAGCTATATCAAAACTTTGTTGTTGTCCTCACCTTGCTGGAACTGAGGTGAATATTGTTTGAATAGGCAGGTTGTCAAGCTCGTTGTTGAAGAGGCAGGTTGTCAGGCCTGTGAGCAACTCTCTCAAGGTGAGAGAATTTGTTGGGAAGTGATTTTCTCCTAGAGAGAGTCTAGCACCAGCTACGAAGCTCTGAGAATTCTTTATCTAGCTTGTTGCTGAGACCCTAAAAAGGGAAGTGGAGCAGTTGATGGACTGTGGAACAGTGAAGGTGCATATTCCTGGGGTGGAACACACATGTGGGGAATGAGAGTACATGAGTAGTGGGCGTAAGAAGGCTCCTAGAGAGAATCCTTCCAGTTGCACTGTGTAGTTTCCTATAACCTCAACCTATTCTAGGATTCCCTTTCTCTGGGTGGAGCTTAGTCCCAGCTCAGAGGTGACCCACTGATGAGCGTGATGAGCAGTGTGGTCTAAGGCTGGGAGGTTCGTGGAATGTTTGCACACAGTTGGTGTACTTCAATTGAAAGATGAGTATCTATTCCTATGATCATTTATATGTTTTGTATATGTACATGTGTTGTAATTGATGAATATTGCCCATATATGTTGTTATATTATGGGTTTCGTCGATGAAGTACTACATATATGCTTTTATGGTTATTTCTGCATTAATCTATGTATGAACATAATACATTGTCTGTTTAGGTTTATATGCATATGCATATGACAATTGTCATTTCTATGAGTAGAATGCATCGACCTGGGTGGTCGGGGTGTTACAAATTGGTATCAAAGCTATTTTATTGAAATATACCAATTTGTAATGTCCCCAGCCACCAACAGGTCGGGCAACGTCACTTCCAAACGTCTTTCAATAAACTATCTCTGATACCAATTTGTCACACCCCAACCACCCAAGTTGGTGCATGCTACTCATATAAATGACAATTGACATATGCATATAAATATAAACCTACACAAACAATGTATTCTATTCATACATAGATTAATGCGGAAATAACCGTAAAAGCATACATGCAGTACTTCATCAGTGAAACCATAATATAATAGCATATAGATGCAATATTTATCAATTATAACACATGTACATATACATAGAATGTAAATGATCATATGAATAGGTACTCATATTTCAATTTAAGTACACCAACTGCATGCATACCTTCCACGAACCTCACATCCTTAGACCACACTGCTCATCACGCTCAGCAGTGGGTCACCCCTGAGCTGGGACTAAGCTCCACCCAAGGCAAGGGAATCCTAGACTAGGATGAGGCTACAGAAAACTACACAGTGCAACTGGAAGGATGCTCTCCAAGAGCCTTCTTATGCCCACTACTCACGGACTCTCATTCCCCACATGCCTATTCCACTCAGGAAATATGCACCTTCATTTTCCACAATCCATCGGTTGCTCCACTTCCCTTTTCAGGGTCTCGGCAACAGGCTAGATCAGGAATTCTCATAGCTTTGTAGCTGGTGTTGGATTCTCTCTAGGATAAAATCACTTCGCAACAAACTCTATCACCTGGAGAGATCTACTCACATTCTTAACAACCTGTCTCTTCAACCATGAGCCTGACAACTCACCTCTTCAACCAATATTCAACTCAGTTCCAGCAAGGTAAGGACAACAAAAAAGGTTCAATATAGCTCAGGGAATGACAACAACCAAAAATTCAGTAAGGCAGAGTATGGTTCGGTTTTGGCATGTGAATATATGTTGGGCTTCACACGAAAACACAGGTCGACTTCCTTAGTTAGTGGTTTCATAGGTGCGTGAAGACGCATAGGTCGATGAAAGAGCCCAAACTAGTTAGGTGAGGATGGAAGAATGGGAAGCGAACCCCCCAACAAGATGGCTCTCTAGCTTAATTTGCATGTTCCTGAGCCGACACATGTCCCCCATGAAGAACATTTCTTTCCATTTGGAAGTTACCCGTCCTCCCAAAAGAACTTAGGATAAAAACATATCCTTCTAATCAGTTTTTGGAATAATAATAAATTATTATTCTCTTGTATTTAAGACCTTAAGCTTAGCCCCTCTTTCCAACCTCTCAGACCCCTTTCCCTTACCCAACCTAGTGGAAGCTTAGTTCCCCATCACTCTTTCTTCGTGGTCGGTCTACACACAACAATGTTTTTAGATTACTAATAAGAGTAGTTACATGAACCAAAAATAGGCTCCTGGCCTTTAACACCTAGGATCTCCGGCCTAATAACACATAAGCTTACCATCTTATAATTGCTCGGCTCACCAGTCTACAAAACATGTTTACAATTCATAAATACAATTGGGGCTCATCCTTGGGGATATTACAATCCCCTTCCCTTATTTTTGCACTATCCTCAGTGCAACTTATTTGCACAGCATCAACAAGATTTTCAAAATATTCAAAATGATGTGGGTATTCCGCAGGCATAGCATCCTCATGCTCCCAAGTCACGTCCTCAGGATCGTACCAGGTCCACTAGACCTTTACAAGACCTATGTCTCGATTCCGAAGATGTTTTCTCTTCCGGTACAATATGCGCACCAGATGCACCTGCAAGATGCCTTCTTTCTCCACCTGAATCACATTCCAATCAATTACATGATTAGCATCAGTAATATATTTATTAAGTAATGAAATATGAAACACATTATGTACAGTCATGGATGCAATCAATGCAAGCATATATGCAACTGGTCCAATCCTTTCAAGGATTTCAAATGGCCCACAATATTTGGCTTCCAAATTGGAACATTTTCCCAGCTCCAGGAAAATTTTGTTGGCTTTCACATTCAATAAAACATGACCACCCACATTAAAATCCCTGTGGGTTTTGTTCTTATCAGCATAAATTTTCTGCATGTCTTGGGCAACCTTCAAATTTTGCTTAATCTTCAACATTTGTTCTTCCATTTCCTTAAGCAACTCTAGCCCAACCACTTCTCTATCAGTTGGATTATCCCAACTTAATGGGGTGTTTCACTTTCTGCCATAAAGTGATTCAAACGAGCTCATATTCAGTGATGCTTGATACCCATTATTGTAGGAAAATTCTACCAAGTGTAGGTAGCCTTCTCATTTAGATGGTTTTTCCATCACATACATCCTTAGAATGTCCTCTATCACTTGGTTCACCCTCTCTGTCTTCCCATCAGACTCATGATGATAAGAAGTTCTAAAGTTTAGATTCATTCTGAACCCTTTGAATAACCACTTCCATAATTTTGAGGTAAATTTCGGGTCTCTATTAAACACAATTGTCTCGGGAATACCATGCAATCATGCTACTTCCTTCATATAGATATCAACAACATTAGTTGCCTTGTGAGTGGTATTCAATGGAATAAAATGGGCATCTTTCGTAAACTTATCTACCACCACCATGATGGAATCATGCTGCTTTTCGGTTTTGTGCAATCCTGTGATGAAAACCATTTTCACCACTTCCCACTTCCACTGAGGAATGGGAAATGGTTGTAGCAACCTTGTTGGGTGCCTATGTTAAGCCTTGACCTTCTAACACTCCATACATCTAGCGATGTATTCTGCAATTTCCTTCTTCATACCTAGCCAAAAGTAATGGTTCTTGACTTCTACCACTATTTTCTGATATCCAGGGTGCCTAAGATAAGCGATATTATGCATTTTTTTCAAGATCATAATTCTCAATTCCTGGAAATTAGGTACACAAATTTTGTTTTTGTATAGGAGTGTTCCATTAGCTTCCAATTTATAATCTTCCACTTTCTGTAGCATCTTACCTTGTTGTAGCTTTGTTACCAATTCCATGTACTACAAATTCGCATTTGCAGCTTCTGAAATTATGCCTTTAATATCAGTTTGATACATATTAATGGTTGTAGCATGTAGTTCATGCACTCTTCTGCTAAGTGCATCAACCGTTTTGTTCTCCTTTCCTTTGATATTCTTGATATGAAAGTCATACTCACAAATGAATTCCAACCATCTACTCTGCCTAACACTCAAGGTTGGTTGATCAAAAAAATACTTTAGACCATTATGGTCTGTCCTCAGTTCAAATATATTTCCCATGAGGTAATGTATCCATTTCATTAGAGCATGTACAATGGTTGCCAACTCCAAATAATGAGTTGCATAGTTATTTTCATGATCCTCCAACTTTCTAGATTCATAACATACCACAAACCCATTCTGACTAAGGATTCCACCCAGTCCTTCTTTGCATGCATCTGTACACACTACAAAATATTCATTCGAATATGCAATCCTCAAGATTGGAGCACTGGTTAACAACTACTTCAATTGTTGGAAGCTTCTCTTACATTCTTCTGTCCATTGAAATTTATTCTCCTTTCTTTGCAAGGAAGTGATGGGGTGAGCTATCCTTGAGAACCTTGCAATGAACCTTCTGTAATAGCCATCTAGACCCATAAAGGATCTGAATTTTGTCACATTATTCGGTGCTGACCATTCTCTAATGGCTTCTATCTTCTGAGGATCCACAACTATCCCCTCTTTTGAAATGATATGTCCCAAATAATGGATCTGATTTTGATAGAATGATCACTTTCTAAATTTGGCATACAGTTGGTGATATCTTAATACTTGCAACACCATCCTCAGATGTTTTTCATGTTCTTCCTCCAACTTGGAATACACCAGGATGTCATCCAAAAATACTATGACAAAATTTTCTAGATATTCTCTGAATACACCATTCATTAGGCACATGAAAACAACGGGTGCATTTTATAATCCAAATGGTACCACTGTGAATTCATAATGACCATACCTTGTTCTAAAGGCAGTCTTGTTGATGTCTTCATCCTTTATCCTTACTTTATGGTACCCTAACTTGAGATATATTTTTGAAAATATCTTTGCATCCTTCAACTGATCAAAGAGATCATCAATCCTTGACAAAGGATACTTGTTCTTAATAGTCACTTTGTTCAATTGTCTGAAATTGATGCACAATCTCAATGTTCCATATTTCTTCTTCACGAATAAGACTAGGGAACCCTAAGGTGACACACTTGGGTGTATATACCCCTTCTTTAGAATTTATTCAAGTTGCAACTACAATTCTTTCATCTCTGGTGTACTCATTCTGCAATGAGATTTTGACACTAGAGTTGATCGAGGCATAAGTTTTATAGACAAATCCATAACTCTCTTTGGGGGTAGTCCTGGTACCTCCTGGAATACATCCTAAAAATCTTTTAATACTGCATGGTCTTCAATATTTGACACCTTATTCTCATGTGCTTCTTCTAATGAATTGCAAATATTTAGCAGCCCTTCTTGTAACACTTCTTTAGTTGCATTGTTGAGATTTCTCTGACAGTAACTTCCCTTGGTATTTCCTGCACTTTCCTTGGGTTTCCTTCCTCATCCAGGAAAGTAAATTCCTTTCTACGATAGTCTAAGATGGCATGGTGTTGGTCCAACAAATCCATCCCTATTAGACAATCATAGGAACCTAAAGACAAGATGTTCAATTCAGCCCTTGTGCTCAGTCCATTCATGTCCACTAGACAAGACTTAACCAAATCAACAACCTTTCTCTTGGCTCCTATATCCAGCTACACTAACCAATATTTTCCATTCTTCCTTCTTGTAAAATGAAAAATTTCCACCATTCTAGGATCTATATAACTATGACTAGCCCCTGAATCAATTAAAATAGTAAAGGTATGGTTATTGATCATACCTTCAACTTCAATCATGTGTGATTTAAATTCAACTTGCTTGTTGTCTAGGGATGCATAGATCCTTGGTATTATACTGCCCATGTCCTCCATTGTTTCTACTTGCTAAACATTGTGGACAACTCTTATTTTTCCATTTTTGTGGGGACAATCTTTGTACTTGTGGTTTCCCTGATAGCCCCAACATTGAATGGGCGTCTACCTTGGCCTTTGTCCCCCTAATTTAGCCATTCTCTACTCTCTAAAATATGGTTGTCCTTGATGACTGTTTCTGAAAAGGGGAGGTTTGTTTTCCTTCTGCCTCTTCTCTTTCTTGTACTTCTTCTTGTCATCCCAAGCATTCTGGAAAGTGGGCTTTTCTCCTTGCTACTCATATAAACATTTTTCTCCCCTTATAGTTTCTTCCATAGTTTTAGGATCATCATACTAGATATTGTCACTGATGGTAGATGGTATTCTACTCACATACCTTTGAATTTTGATAGTGTCATCTTTGATGAAAGGAACATACTTCATCAATTCCAAAAACCTTCTCTCATATTCATCAATGGACATACTACTCAGCTTGAGTTCAAATAACTCTTTCATCTTTATGTCATAGTTTCTCTTAGTTAAGTATTTCTTTTCAAAATACTTCTTGAATTCCTTCCAAGTAACATTTTTCTCTTCAATGTGTTTCACCTGCACAATTTGATCCCACCACATGGATGTCTTTCCTTTCAGTTGATACATTGCAATTATTCCTTCTGCATGATATGAATAATTCTGCAGTTGGAAATATTTACTCATGCCAAGAAGCCATGTCTCAGCATCTTCCTCCTTCTGATGCTCTCCATCAAATGTAGGAGGTTTAATCTTTTTCATTTCTCCCTTCAATTCATCCACTCCATATTTCATATGCTTCTTGATAGGAGATGGGCTTGAACTACTATGTTCCCTCCTCTTAGAGTTCCCTTAGGAGTGATGATGGTGTCTGTAACACTCCTTGACTTCCTCCTTTCATCAAGAGACCTGTGACTTCCTGATTTACTAGAGTCACTCTCTTTACCCAATTTCCTTTCTATCGTTTCCAGGCTCTGTATCAACTTTAGGTTGAATTCTCCCTGTTGATCCTTGGCTTTCATGAGATTTATGTTATCTGCTCAGTGATGTTGGACATCTTTCTTCAATGATTTTCATCATGTTTCCCTCCTTATCTATCTCTTCTCCATTCCCATTGGAGTTGGATCCTTCAAATCCCAAATGGACATCCATTCCTTTAACTTCATTCTCTAAACTGAAATAATTTCATGCCTCCTCCATTTTTTTCACTCTGCAGCGATTTGGTTTGGTTCTAACAATTGTTAACTCTATAAACAAAATGTGCAGTCCACCGAAATTTTTCAGACCATTAGTCGTTAACAAAGTCCACAGTATTCATAAACTAATCTAATACAAAGAAAACTTTTAGATTCCATTTTCTTTCTGAGCTCTGCTTTGTTCTATAATAATTTTGGAGTACTATCCCCTTTCTCTTAGCCCCCAACCCATGTGACCAGGGATTGTGGCCAAGCGCTAGGTTGATGGGCACTTATTCGGGACTTCGGGCCTCCGAATTCAGAAGTTTTCAAAGAACATCCCAACAAATATCTCAGAGTTCTGGATTACCAAAATCACGAAGTAGGGTGGATTAACAATCCATGTCTACCCAACATCCAATGGTTGGTACTCATTATGGAACCTCAAGCATATGAGTTCCACCATTTCGGAGCTTCGTGACATTGAGACTTTGGAGGATTTCACATCTGCACACCCCCAACACTCCGAACTGTTAATCTCTGAATACTTCCATGTCACATTTGGTGACGTCATTATGTCATGTCACTTCAGCATTACAAATCTTCGGAAGGTTGTTCATTTCATACCCTATGAAGCATCCTTCCATAGTGTCAATTCTTCGGACTTCACAAATGGTGGCACATGTCCACTAGGATCCACGACTTTCGTGCTTGAACTAAGATACCGAATAGTCACATCACTTGATGATTTTCAAATTGTGGGGGCATGCATCTATGGTTTGGCGTAACCCGCCTTTCTTTTCACAATTCCTCTGATGCTGACACGTAACCCCCTATTAAAACCATGGTTAGGATTGCGGGACTGCCTTGGGTTCCCGCAATTCCTCCTGGCCATCGACCTTGATCTATCCTGACTAATGCTAGTGTGGGTCCATCGTATATTGACCCTAACTACATTATGTAACCTTGGGGTCCCACTAACCATGATCATATGGAGTGCCACGTAGTGGAATACTAGTGACTGACATGTGGCCCAATCATATGGGTGTCACGTGTCATGTTCCATATGGAATTTCAATCTTCCATGGGTTCGAAACCCACTGACACATGGAACACAACCCATTTTTCCATGTCAATCCAAGTGACATCATCATGCCATGTTACTCTAGAATTTCAGGCTTCAAAATTTTTTACGCCTACTTCCTTCCAGTCTCTCGAATTCCAAATTTTTAGACTTCTTTACCCTCCGGGTCCACATAGTATAGCTGGAAACATTCTAGGTGGGGGCACGTGGTAGGTATAGGAGAGGTCTACGTCACCTCCAGGTGATGTCATCATGACTCACCACTTCGGCTCTTCGAGCTTCTGAGCTTCGTACTTCGAGAGTTCTTGCCTCCACACACACTAATTCTCCTGAACACAAAAATCCCAAACAAGACCATCGTCTGACATGTGTCCCTCTTGACAAACAATCCAGATTAACTTCAAACTTTGGGGGCTTTCTCCCTTTACCACTGTGTTTTCCCTTTTAACTTGGATTGATCCAATGGTAAGGCTTCTCCCCAGATCTATGATGTAGATCTCCTCCGGGACTTCGGAGCTTCAAGCTTTGTCCCTTCTCTTATTTTTTCACCTAACTTCATCGAAGTCATGAAGTTCGAAGGGATTCCAACTTAACCCTCATGCACCTTCTCTAGATCTAACGATCGTGAATTGTCCTCCTTCTCCTGAATAGATCCTACAACCCACATTTCTCTACGGCTTAATACCACATCTGTCATGGTTTTATAATACCACTACACCTCCTTATCTTCATAACATTACCAAGGTAACCTCTTGGCACTCATGAATTTTCTAAGGTTCAAAATTGGTTCCTCTTGACACAATTTCCACTTGAAACCTTGGTTCCAATGACCACTTATCCGACCCATCCAAGCTCAGTGCTTGAACCTTGGATCTGATAAAAATTTGTAATGTCCCCAACCACCAACACGATGGGAAACATCACTTCCAGACATATTTCAATAAATTAGCTCTGATACCAATTTGTAATGTCCCCAACCACCAACATGCCAGACAACGTCACTTTCAAACGTATTTCAATAAACTAGATCTGATACCAATTTGTCACACCTCGGGCACCCAAGTCAGTGCATACTACTCATAGAAATGACAATTTTCATATGCATATAAATATAAACCTAAACAAACAACGTATTTTGTTCATACATATATTAATGCAAAAATAACCGTAAAAGCATACATGCAGTACTTCACCGGCGAAACCCATAATATAACATCATATACAGGAAATATCCATCAATTATAACACATGTACATATACACAGTATGTAAATGATCATAGGAATATATTCTCATCTTTCAATTGAAGTACACCAATTGTGTGCAAACCTTCCATGAACCTCCCAGCCTTGGACCACGCTACTCATCATGCTCAGTAGTGGGTCACCCCTGAGCTAGGACTAAGCTCCACCCAGGGAAAGGGAATCCTAGGCTAGGCTAAGGTTATAGGAAATTGCACAATGCAACTGGAAGGATTCTCTCCAGGAGCCTTCTTACACCCACTATTCAAGGACTCTCATTCCCCACATGCATGTTCCACCCTGGGAATATGCACCTTCATTGTTCCACATTCCATCGACTGCTCCAATTCCCTTTTTAGGGTCTCGACAACAGGTTAGATAAGGAATTATTAGATATTCATAGATGGTACTGGACTCTCTCTAGAAGAAAATCACTTCCCAACAAACTCTCTCACCTGGAGAGAGATGCTCAAAGGCTTGACAACCTGCCTCTTCAACCACGGGCTTGAAAACTTGACTCTTCAACCAATATTCAACTCAGTTCCAGTAAGGTGAGGAAAAAAAAAAAGGTTCAATATAGCTTAGGGAATGGAAACAACCAAAAATTCAGTAAGGCAGAGTACGGTTTGGTTTTGGCAAGTGCAGATATGCTAGGATTCAAAAGAAAACACAAATCAGCTTCCCTAGTTAGAGGATGGCCAACACCAAGAAATGTGTCAGAAGTAAGATATTTTATGGGATTAGTTGGTTACTATAGAAGGCTCATAGTAGGGTTCTCTAAGATTGCTCATCCCATCACTTCTTTGAAAAAGAAGGGAACTAAATTTGAATGGACACCTAAGTGTGAAGAGAATTTTAATCTGTTGAAGGAATTACGTACTAGTCCACCTGTGTTGAGGATTGATGACCCAAATGAACATTTTGTGGTATGTACAGATGCATGTAAGGAAGGACTTGGGGGATTCCTCACTCAAAATGGACATGTCATTGGTTATGATTCCAAAAATATTAAAGAACATGAGAGAAACTATGCCACACATGACTTGGAGCTTGCTACCATTGTCCACTCCTTGAATATGTGGAGGCATTATCTCATGGGGAAGAGATTTAAATTAAGGATAAACCACATTCGTCTGGAGTACATTTTTGAACAACCAACCTTGAATTCCAGGAAAACAAGATGGATGGAACTTTTAAGTGAATATGACCTCGATATTGAGCATATCAAAGGAAAAGAGAATAAATTTATTAATGCACTTAGTAGAAGAGTGCATCTCATGCATGCTACTGTTATCAGTATGCATCAGTCAGACTTGAAGAGTAGAATTTTAGATGATCTTGTTACATATCAACATTACCTACAGGTAAAGGAAAGCTTATAGCAAGGATATGTACAACATAAAATAAAGGAGTATGAGATAAAGGAAGATGGATTTCTTATGCATAAGAATAGAATCTATGTTCCTAGTTCCGGAGAAATGAGGAAATTGGTATTGAAGGAAATGCATGATGTTTCTTATGCTGGACATCCTAGTTACCAAAAAACGATTACAACAGTAGGAAGCCAATTCTTTTGGCCGAGAATGAAAAATGATTTTGTTGATTACATCACTCTATGTATGGAATGACAGAAGGTGAAGGCTGAGCATAGGCACCCAACGGGTTTATTGCGGACGTTATCAATCCCAAAGAAGAAATGGGAAGTAATAACCATTGATTTCATAACTAAATTACCCAGGACAAAAAGACAACATGATTCAATCATGGTAATGGTTGAAAAACTAACAAAGGCTGCTCATTTTGCTCTTATAAAAACAACACATACAACGGTTAATATTGTAAAAATTTACATGAGGGAGATTGCTAGGTTGCATGGGATACCTAGGAAAATTGTCTCGGATAGAGATACAAAGTTTACCTCCAATTTCTAGAGGGGATTGTTTAAATGATTTGGTACAAGTATAAACTTTAGCACAACATACCATCCACAGTTAGATGGGCAAATAGAGAGGGTCAACCGAGTAATTGAAGATATGTTGAGAATATATTTGATGGATAAGCCATGTAAGTGGGTTTTAATCCCTAATATTGGCTCATTACCCCTTAATTGGGGAATCTTACATTAGTAATGTTATTTTATTTATGTCGGCTTTATTCCATTAGTTGTAATTATACCTCCTAGTCTCCTATATATACCAAGGAGACATTTTCATTTGAAATCATCTGGTACTTGAACATTTAAGTGGGGTAAAAGGAGGTTGCCCTCTCGAAGAGGCTTATTATCTGAAATTATCTCGTTTTCAAGGCGTTGAGTACTTTTTCTAAGGTTTTTCTATGTTATATTGATATTTGGTTCTTAACATATGGTTTCAGAGCTCAAGGTCTTGGGGTTTTGCTGGTACATCTGAGACACCTTGGAAGTTTTGCTATAACTTTTTTTCTACAACGTTTCAGAAGGAACGAAATGGAGAATATTTAGTAGATGGATAAAGGTATGTTGGGTTAAAATTTAATCTCTCTAGGTCTTATACGTTCAGAGATATAGCCTGTATAAGATAGGGTTCTGGAATCAGCCTAAACTGAGTCATTGTGGAATTTTCACTATAAATTTTTTTATGTAACATTTCAGACCCTAAACTTTGGACGATATTCACAGAAATTAGTAAGG
>JZKD02S0667571.1:719690-746630 GCA_000966675.3 Picea glauca | reverse complement strand
AAATAGTTTAAAAATAATAAATTTGAATTCGTTCTGGCAATGGGTGTATGGGCATTTTCGTTTTGTAAAATTTAGTTCTGAGAATTCGTTCCGGCAATAGGTGTTTTGGCATTTTTGTTTTTGGTAAAATTAGTTCAGAGAATTCGTTTTGCAATGGGTGTATTGGCATTTTCATTTTGTAAATTTGTTCTGAGAATTCGTTATGGCAATGAGTGTATTGGCATTTTCATTTTGTAAAATTAGTTCTAAGAATTCGTTCTGGCAATGAGTGTATTGGCATTCCGTTTTTGTAAAATTTGGTTCTGAGAATTCGTTCTGGCAGTTAGTGTATTGGCATTTTCGTTTTGTAAAATTCTTCTAAGAATTCATTTTGGCAACGAGTGTATTGGCATTTCCGTTTTTGTAAAATTTAGTTCTGAGAATTTGTTCTGGCAATGAGTGTATTGCCATTTTCATTTTGTAAAACTAGTTCTGAGAATTCGTTCTGGCAATGAGTGTATTGGCATTCTGTTTTTGTAAAATTTAGTTTTGAGAATTCGTTCTGACAATGAGTGTATTGGCATTGTCGTTTTGCAAAATTTGTTCTGAGATGTCATTCTGGCAATGAGTGTATTGGCATTTCTGTTTTGTAAAATTTAGTTCTGAGAATGCGTTCTGGAAATGAGTGTATTGCCATTTCCGTTTTTGTAAAATTAGTTCAGAGAATTCATTCTGCAATGGGTGTTGGGAATTTTTGTTTTGTATTGTTCGGTAAATTCGTCTCTGGCAAC
The DNA here is from genome assembly GCA_000966675.3 of Picea glauca. NCBI lineage: Eukaryota > Viridiplantae > Streptophyta > Pinopsida > Pinales > Pinaceae > Picea > Picea glauca. Next base: position 745,860 of record JZKD02S0667571.1, on the reverse strand, counting down.
CTCTGTCCCTTGCAAACGAAGTTCTCCCTCCTTAAACTGTCATTGATTTCTGGATTGTCTCATAACATATGCACAATGATTTATCTAATTTCTGGATTCTCTTAATTATAGGCACAATGTTTCATCCTTATTTTCTGGATTGTTTCTAATTGTATGCACTGGTGTACCTGCAAGGATTTTAAATAATTTTTACTTGACAGCAATCCCATCCTTATGGTGACACCGTTTTCTTTTGATTATGCATTAACAACGTTTCAACTCCTTCATATACGGTAAATTCCCAGCTTTATATTTTGGTTTACGGTGACAACTATCCTTTGTTAATATTCCTGCTTCCTTTTACCTTTATCCCTTTTGGATATTTATAGGTGTAGTAAAACTTTTATCCCTTGCCTCGGCCCTCAATTATTTATTAATACCAAAGATAAGCTGATAAGATATCCACTGTCTCGTATGTTTTCACCCTTTTTCTCTATAAATTTTATTTGGATAGATCTTAATATCGTTATTCTACCGTTATCTTTTGTTTTAACTTTTAATTTATTCTAGCATGTTATATGGGGCATCGAAAATGCACATGATCTATCAAGTGTAGAGTTTCATTATTATTGGATGAAGGGTATGAATACTGTAGAACAGTGCATATTGGCACACATACTAGTTACAGATTGCATGGTGATATATGAACAATGCATATATGAGGCAAATCAAAGAGATCAATAAGGATAAGAGATATGAGCTCTGTTGTGACAAGGGTGAATCTTGTTTCCATAACTATTACCATTGAATAGTATTAACTATGCATAATACTAGTATTCCTTAAAGGGTAATACTAGTATGCATAATACTAGTATTACGTCTATATTAGTGTCGATCAACTTTGACTAGAATCATAGTATTGAAAGTGAACACATGTGATGTATGTGAATAGCTTAGATAGATCTTATTTTTTTGAGATAAAATGTTTAACTGTATTGATACAACTAAGTAATATGCATAATATATGGATTTGTATTGATTATACCCATAGAGATAGTATCATAGATTTGATCTTGAACTTACATATAAACCATATATAAAACTAAGTAATGCTTACTATATACGATAAACATGATGATATTGAAGTAATACCTAAGTTATCTGTAATGAACACATACTACTTATCAATATTCCACAGTGTTGATTAGGGAAATAGGGGGAATATACACACTACTCGATAATGGTGATAGGTGAAAATAAGGGTAATAGCTTATGACACAAGCATTGGAATCACATACAAGTGTAATACATGTGTTGATACTTAGTTCCATTTCTTTCTAGTGATATCCCATGTATTTAATAAGAGATAATATTAATATCACAATACGTATTGATTATGGTAAATAGGTCACATGATATCACCTTGTTGAACATTAAGCTAAGTTGTTTCTGTATTACTAATATTATAGTAATGGAATGGCTTTATTTCCCTTGTATTACAGGTTAAGCTAATGCCTTTAGTTCTTATTATATACTTCCCTTTGTAGTTAACAATCATGTCGTTTGCTTATATTCCCTATGTTATATCTCGTACAAAAACCTTTAACTATAACTGGAAAAATAGGGAAGAGGTTAGTAGTATCCTTATTCAATGGAATTACTTCCTTATAGTGATCATTGTTCTAGTACCAAGATGAGATTCACAGTATGGAATGTTATGGAATTAATGGGAAGCAATATCACTGGCTACTACACAATGAGAAATTCAAACCAATGTAATTAGTAGTTCATAATCAGATACATTAGACTCATATCTAAAAGCTATACTCATAGTTAGTTTTGTACTAATCCATATCCAAGTAATGGAAATCAATGGTAATAAGCTAATCACTATCATAAGTAGTACTAATACACTTGCTCTATGTAATGGATATGTGATCATAATTGTAGTAGTGATCCCATATTACTATTAGTTTAATGAACATTAGTTTTGTGTTAATTACGTTATGACTATTGCTTATTATGTGCTATTACATATGACATAAGTAGTAACATGTAGATATCGAGCTTAAAGTAGAGCTTACTTCATAGTTACCCATCATGTAATGGTTCCAACAACTCTAAGTAAGCATATGGTGTTAGTTATGTGATTACCTTTATCTAAAGAAGAATGTGATTATGGTGTTAGTAAGCATATAGAATTCCTAGGAATTGTATCTTCTACTAGTATTGTTGTAGGCTTTATATCTTGACCTAGTGGAATTATAATTAGCTAGGATGCTACTTAGTCAACTTCTAGAGCTTTACCTGGAGATCAAATTGACATGACCACCTAACCATTTCAAGATTTTTATTCCACTTGGCCTCAACATCTATAATAGTATGCATAGATAAGCCCATTTGACTTGTCCATGGACATGGATAGGGAAATTTTTGGCCCTATCCATGTACATGGATAGGCTCGAATTCGGGCTTATCCCTGTACATGGACATGGATGAATATGGCCATCTCCATATATAGGGACAGGCCCAAACCTCCTATAAATTAATAATTTATGAACGCAATAGGATGCAGACACAATAGAGTAAAAACAAAGACACAACAACACCTAGACCATATCAGGGACAAACAAGTAGACGTATAATTTATGTTTATCATATGGGATGACAGGTCTGAATTTGACCTGTCCATGTACAGGGACGGGCTTGAATTTGAGCCTGTCCCATTATTGAAGAACAATAGATGTATAAATAAAATAACATCCAAAGAAGAGAATGGTCACATTATTGATCTTCCTTTGGCTTTTTGGTTTATTTTATTTTTTATTAAGTACCAAGTTGAGATAATGTGTGATTCTTTTCTCTCTCGGGATGGTCCATGAGACCTAGGAGTAGTTAAGAAGAGAATGATCACATTATTGATCTTCCTTATATGTTGGGATGATAAAAGATTATAAGTAAATATCATGAGAATCATGTGGACATTTTTTCATTCAATAAGAACTTAACTGTTGACTTTGTCTTGAAATCACCCTTGTTTGACTTACGCTCCCTTTAATTGTTATGTGGATTTTTGGTTTTGTGCTTTACCTAAAGAAAGTTATCTTTATTGACTTTGGAAGAATTTAATTGTGGAATTTGTGTTGAAACCACCCTTGCTTGAATTATGCCCCCCTTAATTGTTGTGTGGGTTTTTTTTTTTTCTTTGTTTTTTCCTAAAGAAAGTTAGATGCCTTGACTTTGGATCCCGTCTCTTGACTTATTTAATTATTTAATTATGTGGATATGACCCCTCTTCTTGGTTATTGTTTGGGGATTTTGGTTCTACTTGTTGGTGTCTCCCTCCTCATATTTTTGTGCATGTCTTCCTCTTTATCTCCTTGCTAATGCCACCTTGAGTATGTTGTATTTATCTTATATTGTTGGTGCCACATGTGTATGTTTCTGGTTAGTCTATTGATATTTTACCCTAAAATTTCTCCTTGGCAATTTGTTCCATGTGTCATGATGATATCTGCCCGGAGGCTTTGATCAATGATCCCTTGAAGCGTTTTCTGAGTATATATCTAATATGATAGTAATAACATGTATCATGTGATATTTTTTTTTGTTTTAGTTTTAAGTAATTTTTTTGTCAGTGGTTGTTTTTGTCAATGATTGTAAACAATATAGTTGTTCTAGTTTTTTCAATATATGTTCTTAAATGCTTGTGTTATAAATTTAGTATTTCCATTTAATGTTTCTAAAACTTATGAACTTTCATATTCATGAATTTCCAAAGGATATATATTGAGGCGAAATGTTGAGACAGGAGTCTCCAAACATTCCTTGCAAATGCTCTAGGCTATCCCAAGAAAGAAGAAGATGAACCCCTTCTTCGACTGAGATTCCGAGTGACCAACGACAATTTCGTCAAAGGAGATTATCAAACGAGTCTATGAATAGATCAACTCAAGAATGTGTTCAAGAAAGTTCTATGGATGTAGACTTCTTATATAGGTTGCACATTGATACTCCTACACCTGAGAATGTAAGGAATACAACAGGACAAGAAAATATTTTTGGTATTTTTCTTTGATTTTGTTTATTTTTATTGTACTTTTGTGTATTTATATTTATGTCAAGTTAAATGTTGTAACTACTTTTAAATGTGTGTGTATACAATGAGTTTAGTGTGAGGGAATACAATGAAAGAAAGAGTGGGTGTCACAAATATTCTAATGTTGGTGAAGAGGGTGAAGGTGGATTTAGGAGGCAACATTATCAATAAAAAAACGATTACAAGCCTACATCCACCTATCCTTCGGATGTTGGTGATGAGCTTTCCTGGGAAGGGATTACTGAAGCAGTGAACCTTGAATGATGCTCAGGTGTTAAAAGTATGTTGGAAAATGATTTGAAGATATTGGATCTCACTTAAGAGAGTAAACAAATCTTTCAGATTGTTTTGCATTAATTGTAAAACTTTATGGATGTGTTTCAAAAGATGGGGCCAACCACTAGTAGTTTTATCGATTTGATGAGGTGGCGAAAGTCATAGGTGATGGGCCCTAATAAATGGGACGTAGTAAAAAATAAAGTTTCAAACGAAAATGCAATTTCGATGTTCAATTTCAAAGATGGGTCAAAAAGAAAGATGTTGAAGATGCAATATTTTAAGCTCCCCAACATAGCAGGACATTTGTATAACATATTTTTTCTAGCATATGGGAAATTGTCATGGAACAATGAGGTTCCACATTATTTTTCAAGACACTTTTATGCATATTTTTTCATGGATATGCACCCTGATTATACTAGTCTATCATCTGATTATTATGGGGCTCATAAAAGACAGACATATAATTGAAAAAGGGGCATATCGAAATGAGACATTGCAGAGGCCTCCACGACCTTTAGTATCTCTCCCAATAGAGGAATTTGCTTCACATTTAGAATTGTGCACTTCATCATAGGTTGACAAAGAGGCTAGGAATGCAATCGGGGAAAATTTGGAATTGATTTTTTATGGTGTTGATGTTGGTTTGAACCGTCAACAAGCGAAATCCAATTTTGGGGCCATTTTTGTTTATAAAATAGATGCAGAGTTAGATAACATGTCAGTAGAAGATCTTAAGGAGTATGCAAAAAAAATTTGTGATGGCTGGAAGGAGTTCATTCAGAATGATGAACCGAACAACAGATTGATATGTGTTCTAGTTAATAAAGTTTTTACGCATTTTAGGACAGTTTACTTATAATTTTAGATCTAAATACATATCAATGTATCTATAGAAATAATTGAGTTGTTATTGTCATTAATTAAAGTTTGGAGATATGTTAAATGAATCTCCAGTAAATAGTCGAATTGATTCCACAAATTTAAATTTGGATGGGTTGAATTAGGTATGTGTTTTCTAATATCCACAGATGAGCACTTTAGTTGTCCAATCTCCAATATTTTGAATAAGATCAACAACATGACATGTTATAATTTTGTATAAATGTGAACACATTGAATCCTAGATTTAGTTCTTAGTTATGTTGTTCAAAGAACCCTATTCCATCTCCTACTACTCAGGTAGACTTGTCTCAATTCTCATTGGGAGAGTTTGAAGAGGGTGGGAGTTCACATGTATCATTGCATGTTGAAAACAAATTTAGTTATATATTAAAATTACAAATTGTCATTTAAATTATTCATTTAAAATAAGAATGTCTTAAACAATATTTAATTTATTGAATCATAGCTTGGCACATTGTTACACATCAAAATTACTCACTTCAATAGTGTCGCAAGTGTTGTCATTACAAGTGTTGTAAGTGTTACATCTTGTCCGCAAGTGTCGCATATTGACCACAAGTGTTGCAAGTGTCACAAACATCATGCTACCACCTTACCTATGTCGTGTCTTTAACGACATCATAGGGAAACTTAAGACACCTCAAAGATTATTTTTGAAGAAGATAAATCAGTTGACAAGAAGTACAAGCCTTTTTCCATTGAAAGAACCACTAAAAAATGGATTTTACAGAGGAGCGCTCCCCTACCCACTGTTAGGGAGTGCTGGTGCTCCCTGAGCCTCTTTGGGGGAGTGTTTGAGCACCTTGTTCACCCTTTTGGGGGATAGATACCCTTTTCTGAGAAAATTTTGGGTTTGTTGAGGCAAATCAGGGAAGAATCCCTAAATTCCTGAAGGTGGTTGTATTCGAACAGATGGTCAGGGCATGATCTTAGGGAATATCCTCAACTGAAGGAGAGGAATCCTCAATTTATCCCAAATATATATCAAGTGGTTGGACCTCTCAAAGGTTATATAAGGATGCATTCTCATGGTGAAAGGTACATACAGTAGAGACTAGAGATTGATACCAAACTTATGATCATGTAAGTGGTATTGATAGAAAGGGGAGGGAGATTGAGAATTACATCAAACTTATGATCTCATGAGTGATGTCATCAAAGAAATCAGTGGAGATTACTTGAGAAAAGGGGTTGGACAAGGAGAACCGGAAGAAGTTGTTTCACCTTCATTCAAAGGATTGTAAGTACTTTTACTTGTTCTCATTAATAATCAATGCTTGGCATGTTTCTTTCAAATTGATGCTTGTTCCACATGAGTTTGTCTACAGTAGATGGATCTGTGTTTGAGATAATATTAGTAGAGTATGAAGTCTTTTGTACCTTTGTTTTTTTACAGGGCCTATCAGGGAGCTTAGGATCGAAGCTCAGCCATGACTTTGCAAGGACAAACATCGCTAATAAGGTACATATCTTTCTCCTCCTCTTTCATTTATTAGCTTGATTAGATCTAAAAGGAAGTCAATGTCCATGTTAATAACTTTTCTATCTTGGTCTTAGGAGTCTAGAGACCAAGAGGGAATCCACTTGTCCGTAGGTGGATTCACCTATAATACACATCATAGGCATTACATGTTTCAAAATTTTAAACTACAATTTAATGTGTTAAAATCATTTAAATTTAATTTTCAAATTTTCAAGTTTGAAATGTGTTATATAGGGTAATGTGGAGAAGAGAGTACCTGAGAGTGTGCTTGAACAAAATGTGGAGAAGATAGTGTGGGAGATTGGGATTGAGGAGGAAGTGGAGGAAGCATCCATACCTAGGAATGATGCATCTATTCATGATGATTCATAAATGTATGTTCATTGCACATTAGTGAGTTTTAATTTGTTTTTTTTGTTGGGGTTTTATATAAAAGTGTTCAAGTTTGTTTTTGTTGGATAATCTTATATTTTTTACTTTTTTCAAATTTTTGTTTTCTTGAATTTTTAGTTTAGTGTTTCCTATTCATAGGGTTACTAAATTGGTGTCTATATAACTTTTCAATGCTTTGATCAATTATTTTGAAATATATAGAACCCCTATATAAGCTTATTGTTGTATTAAATAGTACATTCAAACTTATTTATGTTTAGATCATGATGAAGACCTAATTTTGAACTTGAACATTTGATTATTTGAGAACAAACTGTATCAAATCAGAAAAGGGGAAGTTTCTAAATTTTCTTCGATTGTATTCCTTGCCTTCTTGTCCAAGAATGGCTTAATATGGACATTTTTGTTTTCTACATACAATGAAGTGAGTTACTTATTGCCAGGGTATTGTCAAACTCTTAACTAAATTGGTTACTAACCACAAAAACCAACATTCAAGTGGATTTACAAATAAGCTATGTGCATGCATGATCTCACTTATGTTTAGATTATGATGAAGGCATATTTCAAAGAGAATTTGATTATATGTAATATGAATACATCCCAAAGATGAAAGATTTAAATGGTTTTTGAGGAATGACTTAATATATGTGCAGATTTGTGTTTTCTTCATGTACATGAAAGATTATATGAGAACATCTATTCCACCGCAGAAAGAGGAGATAAGTATTTTCTGGAACTCGCATATAGTATATGTGAGCTATCTCACATATGCTTTCAAAGAGAATTTGTGATGCAGGAGCATCGCTATCAAATCAAGAAAGTGAGGGAGGAAGTGAAATTGACACCTCAACACATTGAAAGAACCAAACTGACTCTTAACCAGCTTGGTAGCGGTGTGGAGATTGTTTCTAATTTCTCATTAATTAAAGAGTTGTATGTAAAGTCAGGCCACTATTTGAAATGATGAATCATTGTAAATCCTTACACGACTGTAAAATATTACAGGTGTAGGATATTATCCCTTATTATTAATTAGGTTTCATTTAATTAAGTTGAGTAGGTAACCACTAGAGTAGAAGGTGATAGAACTTAGATAGGAGGAAGAGGAGCTGAGAAGAGCTCTTGGTCCTTAGAGAAATTTTTTTCATTGTATTGTTTGTAAGAGATAGCAGTTGTAACCATGAGTTTTTGGATTTAATAGAATGGAGTAGAATTTATCCATTTGCACAATGTTGATATTGTTTTACAGATTTACTGTTGTTATGCATTTTATGAATGTATGAGGTTCATGGTGAATGAATGAATTCCTAAAGAATTGAATAAGTTTCAATTGTTTCTATTTTGTAAGTTATGCAAGGAGTGCATTCCAAACGCAAGGAATGCATGTGAGAGAGAGTTTTTTCCGACTGGAAGCTCAGAAGAGATAGTGTGGAACTTTTGTATGAAGAATGTGTATATTGAGCGCAAGGAGTGCGTATGCGAAGTATTTGACTTGGAGAAAAAATTGGAGAAATAACTCAGTTTTTCTCGTAATACAGTGCAGAGGTCAGTTGCAAGGAGTGAACAGGACCAGAAATCGACTAAGTCTCTAAGAGAGGAATTCAAAGTTTAAAGGAAGAGAAAGTATGGAGGATTTAACAGGAGAAATACTTTAGAAGAAGAATTTTTGAAGGTTGGACAAGCTAAAAGGATAAGATTATCCCAGGAGGAGCCGAATCATTTCAAATCGTTAGATCTTGGAGAAGTCACTCACTGGTTAGTTGCAAGGATCCTTTGGAATTCAAAAATCAAGATATTTGAAGTGAAGTGGGGTGAAAACCTTTGAAGCATGAAGTTGCGAAGTGGATCTTGACCATTGGTTGCGGGAGAGATAAGAATCGTTGATTGTCTAGGGAGAATTTAGGGTTCGTGATTCGAGAGAGAGAGGTGGATTCGTTGTCAAAAAGGTCAAAACCCGAAGTTCTAAAGTGGGATAAGGGTGCCATATAATCCATTGATCATTGGTTAAGGAGGACCGTTTATCTTCACGTGTGGAGATAATTCGTCGATTCGGAAATTGGGAGTTGTGGAATGGAATGTGTTAAAGATTCCTGAAGGAAGGAATATGAAGAGATCATAGCCATTGGTTGTGTGAACGATGAGAGATGTATATCTCATTCAGAAGAATATGCGGTTCGAAGTTCGGAAGAATTGGTAGAGGCTGCAATCAAAACATCTGAAGCCCAAAGCGCTTAAGGATCTAAGCCCATGGTCACAACCTAAGGTCGTATGCCATTTCCACTAGAACCAGAAGGTTGGCACAAAATTCAATTTTGAAGGAATAAGGGGGCCTAAGTGAATTGTTTCAGAGGGAAGGTAAAGACCTGAAGAACTAGTTCTACTCAATCTTGTGAAGATCCTAGACCAGGAGGTCATGCATCCCTTGGAGAGAAGGGTGTTTACACCAAGTGGTATCAGAGCCTGGAAAATCTCAAAGTTGTACTATGTTTGTTAGGAACAATTGAAGCGATGCTACCAAGGGTACGCGTAGAACCACCTATGGAAAATCATGTTGTAGGAATATAAATGAGGGAGCTTCGTGCAAGATTGGAAGCGATGGAAGAAATGCAAAGGAGAAAACCTACTACTGGAGATGTCAGTGATCCCAAGAGTGAAGAAATAGAAGTTGAATAAGATACATGGGAAGATGTGGCTGAAGAATGCTTATTGAAAGTTGTTGTGAAGTTGGGAGCTAGATCAAAGATAGACATCCCAATGTATGAAGGTAGCATGGATGCTGAATAGTTATTGGACTAGATAGGGTCCATGAACAAATATTTCGACTACGAAGATGTCAATGAAGGGAATAAGGTGAGACATGATGTCACCATATTAAAGGGACATGCAACACTATGGTGGGATGAACTGTAGGCAGATAGGAGGAGCAAAGGAAAATAGAAGATAAAGAGTTGGGACAGAATGGTAGCCAAACTGAAGGATAAATTCATACCTAAGGATTATCAGATAAATTTGTTTAGTAAGTTGCAGAACCTGAGGCAAAAGGCTATGACAGTGAAGGAGTACACATAAGAATTCTATGGGATGAATATTAGGACTATACAAAGGGAGAAAGATGACAAAAATGTTTCTAGGTATATAAATGCCTTGAGGTATGAAATCCAGGATGAGATCAGCATGACGACTGTAAGGAAAATGGAGGATGCTTATCATATTGCACTAAAGGAAGAAGAAAATTTGGCTAGGAAATAGAGTCAGCGAAGAAGAGGCAGAAGCTCAAATATAGGTAAAGGATTTGTCTATGATAAGGCACATAAAATTAGGGATGAGATTGAGGAATCATATGTTCACTTTGAAAGGGGAGGAATTTCCTGAAGAGGACCATTTGGTGAGAGAAATTTTTTCCTCAAGGAAGAGGAAGAGGTATAGGAGGTGGAGTTAAATGTTATGCCTCTGGAAAGACAGACACATGTCTTGGGAATGACCTGAGAGGAAGAAATAAGGAGGAGAAGCACACATTTCTGAAGCCTAGAAGAATGTGGAAGAAAAAGTAGCAGAAGGAGGACATAACCTTATGATGAAGAAAGTTCTTCTAAAACCAGATAAGGAAATAAAAGACTCAGTTCAACGAACGAGGTTGTTCAGGACTACTTGTAAAACAAAGGACACATTTTGCAAGATGATTATAAACAGTGGGAGCACTGATAATTTAGTATCCACACAGATGGTGGAGAAGTTGGAGCTGGAGAAAAATGCACACCCAAGCCCATATAAAGTATCGTGGTTGTAGAAAGGACATCAAGTAATGGTACTTCAACCATGCAAAGTTGAATTTAAAATAGGAGGTTATAAAGATGATATTTTGTTTAATGTAATTCCTATGGATGTTTGTCATATTCTGTTGGGGAGACCATGGAAGTTTGATAGGAATGTCATTCATGATGGGAGAAACAATACATACACTTTAGAGAAAAATGGTAGAACTCACATGTTGTTTCCAATAGAAGAGAAGAAAGAAAAGGAAGAACCTAGCATAAGAATACTTCTCATGAGTGGGAAGGAACTCTTGAAGGATATTAAGAAAGATCAAGAAATGCAATTTGTTGTAGTAAGGAATCCAAGAGTCATCCTTACCAATACTTCCACTGATGATTTACCTGAAGAAATCCAGGAATTGTTAGAGAATTTTGTTGATATAATGGTGGATGAGTTACCTCACTCATTACCACCCATTAGGAGTGTTAGCCATCATATTGACTTGATTCCAGGAGCCAATTTTCCAAAAAAAGAAGCATATAGGTTGACACCTTGAGAGAATGAAGAGGTTAAGAATCAATTTCAGGAGTTGTTGGATAAAGTTTTAGTCAGAGAAAGTCTAAGCCGATGTGAAGTACCAACTGTATTAAGTCCAAAGAAGGATGGAGGATGGAGAATGTGTATAGATTCTTGAGCCATCAACAATATTACCATTAGGTATAGATTCCCTTTACCCAAAATGGATGATTTGATGGATTGTTTGAGTGGAGTGAGCTATTTTTCAAAAATAGACTTGAAAAGTGGATATCATCAAATAAGAATGAGAGAGAGAGATGAATGGAAGACATCATTCAAGACAAATGAATGTTTGTTTGAATGGATAGTCATGCCATTTGGATTGACAAATGCTCCAAGAACATTTATGAGGTTGATGAATGAAGTACTGAAAGACTTCATAGGTAAATTTGTCATTGTATATCTGGATGATATATTAGTTTTGAGCAAAACAGAGGAAGAACATTTAAAACACTTGACATTAGTGATGAGGAAGTTGTAGTAAGAAAAGTTGTTAATAAACTTGAAGAAACATTCTTTTATGAAGACATAACATTCTTTTATGAAGAAATAATGGTCGTCACCAAGGAGCATATTTGAGGTGAGAAGTTTTCATGGGTTAGCAAGTTTTTATAGGAAATTTATCAGAAAATTTAGTGGTATATGTGCACCCATAATGGACACTATGAAAAAGAAACATAAGTATTTTAATTGGATAGAGGAGGCTGGGAAAATATTCATAGTGTTGAAAAAGAAGATAATAGAACAACCAATTATGGTTTTACCAGATTTTGGAAAGACATTTCAGGTAAGATGTGATGCAAGTGGAATGGCCATTGGAGTAGTCTTGAGTCAAGATAATATGTCAGTTTTGTTTTTCAGTGAGAAGTTGAATGACACTAAGGAGAAATATTCTACATATGACAAAGAGTTTTATGGAGTGATTCAAGCCTTGAATAAATGGAGCCACTATCTAATTCCAAAAGAGTTTGTTTTGTATAGTGATAATCAAGCTTTGCAATTTATTACTAGGCAAGAGAAGTTGAATTAGAGGCTAGCTAAGTAGGTAGAATTCATGCATAATTTTACTTTTTTCATTAAAAATATTTATGGAAGTGCTAATAAAGTTCCATATTCTTTGAGAAAGAGGAGTTTGGTTGTACATGAATTACAAGTGAAGACCTTAGGGTTTGAGCACCTTAGAGAAATGTATCATGAAGATCCATATTTTAAGGAGGCTTATGAAGCATATGAAATCCTTTGTTGAGGGATAACAACTCATGGGAAGAATGTTTAATCCATGATCGCTTTTTGTTTAAAGGAAGTCAATTGTGCATACCAAGATGCTCAATCAGAGATAATTTGTTGAAAGAAAAACATAGTGGAGGTCTGGCCGGACATTTTGGTCATGACAAAACATTTGCACAGCTAAATAATTTTCATTATTGGCCAGGTATGAGGACATATGTGAATACATTTGTAGACCGATTTAAAATTTGTCAACATGCAAAAGGAAAGAAAAAAAACACGGGGTTGTATCAGCCATTGCCTATTCCAGAAAGGCCTTGGGATGCAATTAGTATGGATTTTGTATTGGGATTACCTAGAACCCAGAAGGGAATTGATTCCATAGTTGTTGTGGTTGATAGATTTTCCAAGATGGAACATTTCATACCATGCTAGAAAAAAAATGATGCTACACACATAGCCAGTTTAGTTTTTAGAGAAATTGTGAGACTACATGGATTGCCCAAAAGTATAGCCTTAGACAAAGACACTAAGCTTGTAGGAAAATTTTGGAGGAATCTATGGAAGAGGATGAGCACTAATTTATCCTTTAGTTTATCATATCACCCTTAGAAGGATGGACAGACTGAAGTGGTGAACATGAGTCTCGAAAATTTGTTAAGGAGTTTAGTCACTGAACAAGGTCATCAGTGGGATCAGATTTTGGCATAGGAAGAATTTTCATTTAACAATTCAGTAAATAGGATCATTGGGAAAAGTCCATTTGAGATAGTATATGGAAGACAACCAAGAGGGACCGCAGAATTGAGAGAATTGAAACAAGATGAGTTCAAAAGCACTGGAGAAGAAGATTTTTCTATAGAAATGCAAAGACTTTGTGATCAAGTCAGGAGACAGCTATGGGATAGTAATCAAAAGTATAAGAACAGAGTTGATCAGAAAAGAAGAGAAGTTCAATTTTGAAGTGGGATATGAAGTTTTAGCTCATTTGAGAAAAGAAAGGTTTCCAATAGGAACATATAATAAATTGAAGATGAAGAAGATAGGACTGTGCAAGACTCTCAGAAAATTTGCAGAAAATGCTTATGAGATTGAGTTTCCAGACAATGTTGGGATATCACTGATATTCAACGTTGCAGACTTGTATCCTTATGGCATAGATGACGTGGGAGAATTGGATGATCAGGAGGAGATTAAGTGGGAATAACAGATCCCCACAACAGAAATACCTCAGATGGATAAAATCTTAAAAGAAAGAGTTGGAAAGAAGACCAGAAGAAAGATTTACCCTGAATATTTGTTGAAGTGGAAAGATCAACCTATGGAAGATTCAAGTTGGGTAACTGAACCTGATATTTTGAAGCATGGAAAAACACTACAAGATCTCATGGAAAATGCTCCATGAATATTTTGGCCAGAGGAGTATGATGCAGGAGCATCGCTATCAAATAAAGAAAGTGAGGGAGGAAGTGAAATCGATACCTCAACACATTGAAAGAACCAAACCTGCTCTTAACTAGCTTGGTAGCGGCGTGGATTCTTTTTTCAATTTTTCATTAATTAAATAGTTGTATGTAAATTCAGGGCACCGTTTGAAATGATGAATCATTGTAAATCCTTACACGAATGTAAAATATTACAGGTGTAGGATATTAGCCCTTATTAGTCATTAGGTTGCATTTAATTAAGTTGAGTACGTAACCACTAGAGTAGAAGGTGACAGAACTTAGATAGGAGGACGAGGAGACGAGAAGAGCTCTTGGTCCTTAAAGAAGTTTTTTTCATTGTATTGTTTATAAGAGATAGCAATTGTAAGCATGAGTTTTTGGATTGAATAGAACATAGGAGAATTTATCCATTTTCACAGTGTTGATACTATTTTATAGTTTTACTATTGTTATGAGTTTTATGAATGTATGAGGTTCATGGTGAATGAATGAATTCCTGAAGAATTGAATAATATTCGATTGTTTCTCTTATGTGACTTATGCAAGGAGTGCATGTGAGAGAGAGTCTTTTTTCGACTTGAAGCTCAAAAGAGATAGCGTGGAACTTTTGTATGCAGAGTGTGCATATTGAATGAAAGGAGTGTGTATGGGAAGTCTTTGACTTGAAGAAAAATTTGGAGAAATAACTTGGTTTTTCTCGTAAGACAATGCAGAGGTCAGTTGAAAGGAGTGCACAGGACCAGAAATCAACTAAGTGTCAAAGAAATCCCTTTAAGGAATTCAAATTTTGAAGGAAGAGAAAGTATGGAGGATTTAGCAGGAGAAATACTTCAAAAGAAGAACTTTTGAAGGTTGGACAAGATAAAAGGATAAGATTCACCTAGGAGGAGCCGAATCATTTCAAACCATTAGATATTGGAGAATTCACGCACTATTTAGTCACAAGGATCCTTCAGAATTCACAAATCGGAATATTTGAATTGAAGAGGGGTGAAAACGTCCGAAGCACGAAGTCGCGAAGTAGATCTCGATCGTTGGTTGTGGGAGAGATAAGAATCGTTGATTGTCTAGGGAGAATTTAGGGTTCGTGATTCGGGAGAGAAAGGTGGAGTCGTTGTCAAAAAGGTTTAAAACCAAAGTTCCAAAGTGGGATAAGGGTGTGATCTAAGTCGTTGATCATTGGTTAAGGAGGACCATTGATCTCTGCATGTGGGGATAATTCATCGATTCAGAAATCGGGAGTTGTGGAGTGGAATGTGTTAAATATTCCTAAAGGCAGGAATCCGAAGAGATTATATCCATTGGCTGTGTGAACGAAGAGATTCGTATATCTCATTCATAGGAATATACGGTTTAGAGTTGAAAGGAATTGGCAAAGGCTGCAATCAAAACGTCTAAAGCCTTAACTGCTTAAGGAGCTAAGCTTAGGGTCACAGCCCGAGGTCATATGCGATTTCCACTAGAACCAGAAGGTTGGCACCGAATTTGGTTTCGAAGGAACAAGGGGGCCTAAGTGAATTGTTTAAGAGGAAAAGTAAAGACCCAAAGAGCTAGTTCTGCTCAATCTTGTGAAGATCCTAGACCGGGAGGTCGTGAAACCCTTGGAGAGAAGGGGGGTTTGCACCAATTTGATTACATGTAATATGAATACATCCCAAAGATGAAATATTTAAATGGTTTTTGAAGAATGACTTAATATATGTGCAGATTTTTGTTTTATTCATGTACATGAAAGATTATATGAGAACATTTATTCCACCGTGGAAAGAGGAGATAAGTATTTTCTAGAAGAATGGTTTTTAAAATGGATATTTGTGAACTTTCATAGACATAAGTAATTTATTGGAAGAATGAATTAATATGGAGATTTATGAGTCCTTTAATTTGAAAAGGCATTATGGAATTTTATTAAATGACCACTATAGAAGAGGAGAGAAGTATTTTACTGCTAAGGAGATTAGTATTTTATTGTTGAGTAAAAATCACTTGGGATGAGAATTTCACCTAAAGGATTTGGGACTTTATCCATAAGGAAATAAGTATTTCATTGGAAGAATGAATTAATATGGAGATTTGTGAACTTTCTCCATACACAATTCTATATTTATTTTCAGATTATTATCTAACTTTGAACACAAAAATTTCTTACCAAGAACACAATTTTTCTCTTTAATTTTTTTTAAGATTTTACAAATTGTTTAAATCATGTATGTTTAATGTGGAGAGTAACTATTTTGGAAGTTTTGGAACTTTGTGATGGAAGTTTGGTTTAAAAAAAGTCTCAAAAAAGTGTAATAAAAAGAGAGGGAAAATCTTAAATCTATTTAACTCTGGTTGGGTATGCTATTATTTCTTATTGTTTATTTAATATTTAGTTAAAGTATATATGTTAATATGTGTTATTTGTTTCTTTTATTATTGTTTTTTATTGTTACATATGTTTAAATTATATTTGGTGGAAAATATGTTTACATTATATTTGAAGGAAAGGAGTATGTTGGAGGATGAGACTTAACTCTTTTGGTATGTATGTCATTTTTTCTTTAATCATAACTTGTTTTATTTATCTAAAATGGTACATCTGTACATTTTATTTTAAATTTGTACATATATTTTATTGTAAATTTTTAATTTTTGAATTCTATTTTCTTTTGCATGTTTGAATTGTAAATTTTTAATTTTTGAATTATGTTTTCTTTTGCATGTATGAAGTGATCTATCTTAAAGTGATGGCTTAGAGTCCATAATTTTGGAGTTAAATGTCTTAGTTTTTGTTATCATCCTAAAATGGATGTGGAACCTATGTATTTGGTGGTGTAACTATTCAAACAATGTAAGAGAAATCAAATATGAGACAATAAATTAATATTTTGAGTTTCAAAAATATCAATTATATATATGTATGTATGTATGTATGTATATGTATCTCAAAATATCAATTTATTGTCTCATATTTGATTTCTCTTACATTGTTTATGATGGTGGAATATATTGTTTATTGTTTCATCTTTGATTTCTCTTATATTGTTTATGATGGTGAAACTTATATTGTTTATGATGACAAAATATATTGTTTATTCATTAATAAATAGTCAATAGCTTATAATTTGAATTTTTATGTTTTATGGTGAAAGGATAATTTATGTTTTAATGGCATCTTCTCTATGCCAAGGTAAAGGGGGAAATCCAAGAGAGGGGTTGTGTGGTATAGCTTGTGGGGACGAGGAAGGAAAAACAATCCATACTTTCCTCCACTTACAGCTCATGCCTCTCATTCCTCCACCCTGGATCTCCCTCCTATGTCCTCCCCGTGGGCCTGCAAAGTTTAGTGGTTTGACATCATGGGTAATTCACTCGGCTTCGCACCTAATATCATCCCAGAAGCACCCTCCATACACCATCCTCCCTCCCGTATACCTTCCACCTCCCCCCACACTTCACCTCCTCTTTCTCCCTTGTTTTCTCCTCGGGCAAAGCCTTCATGCGCTCTATGCGATGGGTTTACAGAGATGAAGAATTCTTTGGAAAACATCCAAAACTCAGTCTTCGAAGTCAGACATGACATGAAGGAGTTTTTTATCAGAGACAAACTTCGTGAGCATCACGAGGAGCACTTGGAGACTCTCATTTTCACTCTCCTTCACAACACTCTAGACACAGGGAATTCATCCCCAGACATTACACATGATCCTCAGACATAACAGAAGCCAGGCCCAAGCTCCAGATGATTACTTTTGATTCTTGGTTTTTTTATGTCTTTAGACAGATTACTTCTCTTGGCTCTAGCCTTGTGAGGCACCTTAGCTTCTTTTTATACAATTGTGAACTGTTTGGACAAGTGGCAGCATTGGTTTCTCATCTAGTCGATGCAACCACTATCTCACTGTTTACCCTGACAAATGTAATTTTTGATACCAAAAGTGTTTAATAAGCAGTTATTAATATAAGAATCCTACTTTATTTACAAAAAAAAAGGTTAATTTATGTTTTACGATACTGTGCTTAAATAAAAAATGTTTTATTTCATTTTATTTATAAACATTATTGTATAAACATCATTGTACTATGTGAAGTAGAGTTGATTCTGTGTGGAGATGATTGTGTGATGGGATATTTGGGTAGTTATCAAATTATAGTTTCTAACTTATAATTTAAATTTTGTTTGATTTGGAAATATGGTTGAAAATAGTCAAAACAAGTCATCAAATTTTATAGTTTCTTATGAAAGTTCACAATGAAATGATAGTCCAATACTAAATTGGTTATGTTAGTCTTTGGTTTCTTTTCAAGCTTTCAATATATTTATTCAAGAAAATGTGAAATAAAATTTATAGTTTCTAACTTATAATTTAAATTTTGTTTGATTTGGAAATATGGTTGAAAATAGTCAAAACAAATCATCAAATTTTATAGTTTCTTATGAAATTTCACAATGAAATGGCAATCCAACACTAAACTAGTTATGTCACTCTTTGGTTTCTTTTCGAGATTTCAATATATTTATTCAAGAAAATGTGAAATAAAAATGTGTACTTTGTAATGAAAATTGAAATAAAAACATGATTTAGAATGTAAAATTAAAATATACTTTAATATAAGTAAGCGCTTTTCATTAAAATTTATATTGATATAAATTGTTATGTATCGAAGATGGTAGAAAATGGTTGATCTGGAAATTATCAATCCTTTGCACATTGGAAGTATTCACTAATGTCATTCATATGACACCTACCATTAATAGAAGTATTCACTATACCATTAATGGAAGTATTCATTGTGACAGTCCAACACTAAACTGCTTATGTTAGTCTTTGGTTTCTTTTCGAGTTTTCAATATATTTGTTCAAGAAAATGTGAAATAAAAATATGTACTTTGAAATAAAAATTAAAATAAAAACAAGATTTAGAACCTATTTTAATATGTAAAATTAAAATATACTTTAATATAAGTAAGTGATTTTCATTAAAATTTATATTGATATAAATTGTTTTTGTATCGAAAAGGGTGGAAAATGGTTGACGGAAATTATCAATCCTTTGCACATTGGAAGTATTCACTAATTCCATTAATATGACACCTACTATTAATTCAATTAAAATTCTGAAAATCTAAATGCAACAAACCAAGCCTTAGTAGATGACCTCTTATTTTTTATTTTTTGTTATTAGGCCACAATATCAAATTTGTTTTCAACCTAAGTTTTTTTCAATCAAACTCAATGAAAACTATGTTTAATGTGTAGAATATAAGTAGCTTGTTACTTGTTCGTCATACACATTTTTATTTCAATTTGCTTCAAGATATTTAAATCTAGATGTAGAGATTTAACAATTTAATATAATATCAACACTTTTGGAATCAAAATTCACAATTTCATAATTAAAATTGATACTTTTTAAGATGACTTTAAAAATTTAAATTAGAATGATAATCGTATGTATTACCTTGAATTCTTTAATTAGGATGTTAATCATACACTTTAAGATGTCTTTAAAGTTTTTCTAAGCCATCAATAGTCCCTTATAATGACATGGAAATGGGTCCTAGTTTTGATATGAAGTTATCATCTGCATTGAACAATCAAATTGCAAATAATGAACACAAATCCTATATGTAGTAAATTGGTTGTACATGCATTAAATGATTTGTTTATACAATTTGGATAACTTGTTAAAGTATAATCATCCAAATTATAGGTCAATTTAGGTTCCCTAGATACAATCTATAGGTTCTTCCCTGAAATTGTAAATAAGGCTTTGTAAACTTTATAATTCATCAAAAATACAACTTTTTTAAATTGAATGGACCATTGACGCAAACCCCTTCTAACCCTTGGGTCAAAGTCTGCTCACAGGATCGTTCAATCACTTCCCTGAGATGAAGCGACTCTTTTGATTCCTCACTGGAACTTCAAATTCCCGATCCACAGGTCCTTCTTCTACCCTCACGGTCTTCTGCACACGACCGTGAGTTTCGGGTTTCAGAACTAACTCTATCCTGACGTCAAGATTCCTTGACTCTTCGACCTCCCGACCTCCGAAATGACAAAATGTTGAAACGACTTTATCAACAATTAGCCCCCTGGGCTATGCCTTGGTCCATGTGACCATTTCCCATACGATCGCAGTCCTATGTCCTTCGAGACTTATCCATGCAAGAGTATGACCTCTTGGCCTCTTGACTCCTGAAATGTCGATTCCTAAAAATATGATGTGCTAATGTCCTGGCCTCTTCCTTCTTTTCGATTTTGGGTTTCCCAACATCAAAATGCCTAGACCCTTTGTCCTCAGAACTCCCGAAGTTCTAAATTCCGAAATGTCGAAATCCTGAATCCCGGGTTCCCCTCTTCTGAGTAGATCAACAGCTCTAAGCCCCTCTTGATCCAATGGTTCAGATCCTTTCAGGATCTACCAATGTGAGAGCCTAACCTCTTGTCAATGGAACTCCCAAATTCCCGATATCCGATTTGCCAAAATGGCCTTTCCTTTCGGGTTTTTTTTCGAAAGCTTGGATTGTTGCCACACGTCCTCCCTTAATCATATGGTCCAAATCTATTTCTCTATTTTAGGACTTCCACCATGGAGTGTCCCTATCGCTCGTCCTCGAGACCTCCGAAATCTCGAAGTCTGAAATCCTGATAGCTCACTCCTTCGGGACTTCTCCCCTCTACTCACAAGGGTTAAACTTCACGCTTCTTCTGACAGATCCGATGGCTATCGATTGTCTGAGTGAGATATGATGGCTCACTATATCCTCTTCTTCTGTACGCTCTCCTGCTGCTCCCTGGACGTAGAAAATTTCAACGGTCCATATCCCTTCGACAGATCCGACGGTAGTTGTACTCTCTCCTAAGCTTCTGCGCTTTCTTCCGATGCTTGGAAGAAATTCCAATGTCCAAAGGCCTCAACCTCGAATTCTTTTCCCTGCGAGCTCCACGAATTTGAGTTCTCGCCTGCGCATATAAAAACGATGTCCCTCTTGAGCTTCTCCTTTTGAATCCTCAAAGGATTCTTCGACTTCTTCACTCCTTGCAGAGTCTTTGTACGCACGAAGATGCTATCCCTTCTGAGCTTCCCCGTTACTCAGAATTCTAAGGAACTCGGTCCTTTTTTTTCCTTCTCCTTCAGATGGAGATCTTCTTATGCCCTCCTGGAAATCCTTCACTCAAGCAACCTATTGTTGAGTCTTTCAGGGTGTTCAACAACCCTGTGAAGATCCTTCTCTTTGGATTCTTATTCAAATTATGGAACTCAAAGAGTTCTCTCCCTGTGCGCTCCTTGCACCTGCTCGATGCCCTCCTCGAAGAGCCTTACATAACTCCTCAGAGATTCTGTCTACAAATGTGTCTCTCATAGACAGCCTTACTTCCAAGGTATTCAACAACCTTGAGGTCTTCCTTTGAGCCAATGATTTCAGCTACTGTGCCCTCCTAGGATGCCTTTATCTGAATCCGCAGAATTTAGAAATGCACCCTCTGTGCACAGCTATCAGAACCCACATCGTTCTGTCACACCCTTCTGGTGTGAAGCCTCAAAGACCTCTAACCCTGAAATTAAACAACCCCTGCAAATTCATACCTAACATACATCTATATCATATAAAGAACACACATAGACATTCATTCAACACGGAATATACTTGCACAAAAAATTGCTTCTGTTTGTATTAATAAAATGCCTCTTTACAAAGGTGTTCTAAGCGCAGACTGTAACAGAGTCTCGACTCCTTCTCTACTCTCTCTGCTTCTCTACTTCTATGATAATACAAAGAAGATTTATTGATATTTTATATGAGGGGACTCTTTGAGCTCTTCCCTCCAAACTCACCTACCCTGTTCAATTACATTGAATGGGTTGTCTAGTCCAGAATCGGATCTAGATCTCAGCCTTACAAACATTCAAGGCTATCTACTCTAATGCCTGTGCAAAGGCACGACTCCATGGCTCAACAAACTACAACATTAATTACATTCAAATTTCAAATTTTGAAATGAGAGTTGTGCCTCTCTTCATTGAATGCATGCACTGACGTGGGTTGGCTAGCTGGCTGATTGGTGTGGAGAGATGCTCCTGCATCAACCATGAAAGTAAACTAAACCGGAAATGACTCTAGAATCCTAGATATTCATAAATACATGTACTTTAAATGCAAAATATAAAATTCTGGAAAGTACATGCCACTTGTTTAAAGAAATCATAATGGTATTCCATCTTCAATTATTCGTTCATGATTGGATTTGGACATTTTCCATTTTCTAACTTTTTTTTTTCTTGATTGAACTTCTATTAACTTTATGTTCATTGCACATACCAAATGACTATATTAACAACTTATGGCATCTGACTAGTAGTCTTGAAAGTGAACATGAGTATCAGGTTGATGGGTTTCTTGAAAAAAATATCCTTTCAATACGATGGATCCTCTTTCATATATAAAATCGTTATCATCAAAATATTCTAATAACCTCATCTTTTATTTTGTGCATCTCATCAAATAATATTTCATGTTTTCATTGTTGTCTATAGGTGCAACCATGACAAGACATCTACTGTAAATAATTTGATATATTGGAAAACAAATAGTTCATGTTAGATTATCACACAAGTACATCTACAAGTTATTTGAAAAAAATTAAAAATAAAAATTACCTTCTCTAACAAGATAAAAAACTCCATTGCCATCAACAGACACTATAGTTTCATTTGATTCCATCTCCTCTGAGATTGCAAGTAACATTTTTCCTTTTATATTAAGTTTGGTATGTCTCCAAGCTTTAACATATTCTGCATTTTCGTTTTTGCAAATCTATATGGATTGTGTGTCCTCTATGCAAACTGAACAAAAACAAGACACATTTCTTTTATCAAATGCAAACACATTTTGATAGTGTTTTGTTTTAACCAAATTTATTTTTCGTGTCCCATGTATTGTACCGGCTTCATATGGGTTTGATCTATTTACATCTTGGATTCCAACATACCAAAAAAACCTGCAAAAGACAAGAACTTGTTAACTTGAAATCTCTCAAGAAAATGATTGAATATTGAATATAAATTTGAACACATGAATAAAAATATCCTATGTACATGTGTAACATATATATATAGACACACCTGCACACATCCCTTGATGGATAATTTTCATGGCTTAGCACCATTTTGCACCATTCAACAACTTGATCAGTGGATTCAAATTGATTGGCATGAGGGTTCATCTAATACCTTCGACGTGCTCTTTTTACACATGCCCATGCACTATCATGCTCTCCTTTTCCATGACCAGTCTAAAACAAATTCCAACAATGTGTAATGTTTGATTTTTTATGAAGATGACACAACCAATAGAATGACCATGAATATTTGAACTAAATCGCACACCCATATGACCATATCCAATTTCGATCGAATCTGATCTCGCGTTCTTTCAATGAATCATAAAATTTATCAAAACACTGTTGTACATAATGTGTGTCGTGTGCTCAATCGTCACTTACATAAAAGTGATATTCTTTAATAACATGTTGATTGTCTTTGGTGCTTTATATGTTATCAACACTCCATTGATCATGTCTATATAGAACGTGGATAAATATAGTGACTTGATCAGAATGATAATATTCACTTTGTATTTCTTTTTGTGCAGCGAATGTGTAATTCTCTACAAAATCAACTACAGAAAAAATAGTCCCTGGTGGAAATAGTTCACAAGATTGTTTGAATTGTAGGTCTTTCCATCGAGATTTATGTGAATGCTTGGTGTATTTATAAATTTCTTCCTCAAACTTCTTCAAAAAATATATTACACGAATTTTATCTACTTTCAAATCAATCCTTTTGGAAATAAAATTTGAACAATGTGGAGTCGTGTTGTTGATATATTCATATCTCTTCCAATTGATTGTTATATTAGAAAATGATTGATCATTCATATCAATAGGATACTTTGAGTGAAAAAAACTTAGATTTCCTATGATCACATTTCTTTCCACCAACACATTGTTTTTGGTAAAATAATTCATCACCTTCTCTTTCACATATAATTTCAGATATAAATGCATGGAATGTGGAAGGAGGAGGTGAACTTGGCCATAAAGTTTTACCAAAATCAAGAAAAGTGTCATAATATAACTCAAATTCCACATGATAACGACAACAACAAGTTTCACAAAAAGTGATGTGTCTAACAAACCATGGTTTTTGTTACACAAATGTATTGATGGAAATTTTAACTTCTTTTTTCTCTTGTTTGAACTTATTGAAAAATTGTATTTGTGTCATTGGCAATATATGTTTTGGATGTTCTTCATATTTTTTTCGTGCTATTCTTTGTCGCAACAAATCCTTTGTATGTGATGAAACACGAGATTCTATCAACTAACAATTACGGGCCAATTCTTTAACATTTTCTGCAAGTCTATCTTTGTAGGGTTGTCTAGAAATCACTGTCCAACAAGTCCGTTCATCATTTGCAATCGAAATTTTCTATGTTTGTACAATGTTTTTCTTGACGTTCCCATCATTTTTTCCATCTTTCGTGTCGAACGATCTTT
The DNA here is from genome assembly GCA_000966675.3 of Picea glauca. Taxonomy (NCBI): domain Eukaryota; kingdom Viridiplantae; phylum Streptophyta; class Pinopsida; order Pinales; family Pinaceae; genus Picea; species Picea glauca. The sequence goes on along the minus strand of JZKD02S0667571.1, from coordinate 721,164 downwards.
TATATTGCTAGATGAAACAACTGTTTTTTGTATCACTCTACGTGCAACACTGACATCTTTTTTTCAATATTTTCCAAAATCTTTTAATACACTAGTTATATTGTCAAAAACATTATGTTTCACCTTTGTATCTTTTGTCGAATTTTGAATACCCAATAATGATGTAGCTTATTTTAACTTTCTTGTCTTTATTAGACAGAGTAAAAGTTGAGCTTGTATTCTTACTGATTCATCTTTGAAAAACGTATTATACATATTCTTAGTTCGATATCTTATATAATGCTTAGCTTCTTTCTTCCCAAATTTGTCAGTATCAACATTTCCTAATATTTCATCATCAATGTTGATAGATTCTCCTGCATATTTCAATTTAAAGTTTATATTAAAAAACAAAACCCGAACATAAATTCACTAAACTATATACAAGTGTTCATATTGTATTCTCTAAATTTATGTACATACCTATAGGTGATTCAGCTTCTTCTTCAATTTCGGTTTCAACGTCTTCATCGACGTTATGAGATAAATCTGTTTATGTTTTTTGGAAAACATCAAATCGTAATTACAATCAATTATATTAAACAATATTTTAAATTTGAATTCTATACTTTTAATATAGACAATATGTGCATGCATACCTGGTTGGACTTCTTCTTGTTGAAAATCTCTATTCACATTATCATTGTTTCTTTCTTTAATATTTGCACATTCTCGTTTATTTCTCCAATAATGCTCTTTCATTTGATCATTATGGTGATTTTCATCTCTAGTGCGATCAAATTTTCTCTTGTGCAAAGTTTTGTTTCCCATGAATATAGTTATCTGTAAAAAAATTTAACAAAATCAACATTTCAGAATAGTCTCAGAAGAACTTCATTGTCACAAAAAATATTAAAAAATAATATCAATAATTTTATGTTCAACAAAGGCTTCACCTTGAAAAAATGATTAACATTTATCTTTCAATATATAAATTGTTATTCAAATAAAAACGTGAACAAACATCAATTACCTTGCTCAAAAAAAATGAGAAAGATGATTCAAAACTTTGTTTAGGAGATCTAGAAAACCATGAAACAAGTGATGAATTATGTTAAAAGTGTTCGGTCAAAAGAGTATTTATACGATTTGGCACGAAATGAAACGATACGACGTGTCTTTTCATTTTTTTCGGTCAACAAAATTCGCTCAACCATCTTTCGGCTTAATTTTGATGGATTCCATTACAATTACGTTTTTCGGCCGAAAGATTCTTTCAATAAAAAACTAGCGAATGGGATTGTTTGTAGAAACCAGAGAATTCCCTCTAGCTTACCTGAACATTGGAGGTTGTAGAATCCTACAAATACTGTTAAGAAACAAACATCAACATAGCATAGAAAAACCTCAGGAAAAGTACTCAACGCCTTGAAAAAGAGATAATTTCAGATAATAAGCCTCTTCGAGGGGGCAACCTCCTTTTACCCCACTTAAA
>JZKD02S0667571.1:645139-655853 GCA_000966675.3 Picea glauca | reverse complement strand
ATCTGCAATCATTACTTGAAACTCTGGCGCTGGATATACAAAGCAATTGAGATCTTTGGCTAATTTACAGTGAATGAAATTATGAGTACTGCCAGAATCAATTAGGACTATTACCATTTTTTTTTATGTATCCTTCGATCTTGAGGGTTTGAGGAGTACTAATTCCAGCCAATGCATTACACGATATCATGGGATTCAACTCTTCAGACGAAATTGCTTCTATGTTTTCATCTTGAGATGGTTCTTGTTCTTATTCTTCTTCCTCTTCACAATCTATGTAGAATAATTTCTTCTCACCACACTTATGTCCTGTAACAACCCTCCTTGTTACGACCACAATTATGATAACAGGTATGAATTTTTATTTATTTTTATTGTTTAAGGTGTGTGCACGCATGTAGAAGTAACAAGCACAATTGACTCTATGTCGCCACTCAAAAACCAACAAGATGCAACCACGATGTTCATCACAAGGAGACTGAAGGCACACAATAAGTAACTGCAAACAATATACGACCATAGGCATAAGGCGCACAACGCAAACATTTAACGACATACTAGGTTATGCACAGTAAGAACACAAAGGGAATAATCCAACAGTAGAGTTTACTATTTCTACACAGGAAAGCAGGGCGTTTAATCTTAGTCCTCTGCTCTAGAGAGAGAAAAGGTCAGATAGGCTCTTGGCCGTCTGCTCAGGCAGAAACTAGTAACCCGACTACGAAAAAGAAACAAGCAAGACAAACACAACAAGACAACATAAGGCGCACCACAAGTAACTGCAAGCATAAAAACGACACAAGGTGTTATGTACAGAACATGCACAGACGAATGAATCCATAGTAGTAGAGATTACTATTTCTGCACAGAAAAGCAGGGCGTTTAATCTTATTTCTCTGCTCCGGAGAGAGAGAAGGTCAGATAGGATCCTGGCCGACTGCTCAGGCAGAAACTAGTAATCCCTGTCAGGTGTGTCGCAAGAGTGGAAACCCTGCCTTTAAAGGGCCCGAGACTCTTGATATGGCACTGGATTCCTTTCACAGAACATAATCACATAGACATATATACCCGGGCTACTGAAGGTGTCTAAATCCCGCCCGACACAAGCAGTCCAAGCAATGCAAGCCAACCAAGTACAATCACAATCAATGGACAACCACGATCTCTATGGACGACGCAAGTCAGAAGGACTCCGACAACGACCAACCACTAGGAAGACTCAACGACACACAAAAACAGACCATTTACTCCATTGACTTCTATTGACGCCGAGTTCCAACCCATTCTTAAATATGTAAATCAACTAAATTCAATCCCCATTTACTAATCCATGGTAACTCCTCGTACTAATTTCAAGGATAGTTCATGATATATGGTTATTACTAACCATAAATTATTACAATAACATACCACGAATGAATACTTTCATTACACTTGCCTTACTTACCTTGAAATAGGATAACATCCTCATTTCATCTCATATGTTAGTATCCATAAATAAACTACCATTACATCTTCATAAATGCTAGAATCATTACATTATCATATAAAGACTTTGCAATTTAACCAACTAAGCAGCATGGTCATTACACTAATGATTAAGACATTGATAGTCCACTATAATGCATTAGATTACACTGTCATTTCCTCGCATGATTATTTCATACACTCTATCATGAGTCGATTCATTAACTTAGCATTACTTTACTTCATTATAATATAATGTAGTAATATTGCAATAACTTGCTGCAGTAACATTACCATAACCTTATCTTACATTACCTTTACCCTAACATAATGTAATAATGTAAGAATGTAAAAATTCCAAATCTGGCAGTTACATCGAGGTAGTAATACATCTGGCAGTTACATGATTCTAATAAGGCAGTAATAATAAGATGGAAGTGAGATTTACATAACAAATGTCGATATGTAAAATATATAAATTTTTCAAATTTCAATTAAAAATATGATACACCTTTATAAATCAATCTATATTATTTATAAATTCATCTATATCTAGTATAACTATCTGAAATTTGAAATATATTTAGTGTAAATAAACCCACTGCCTTTTTTTTTTTCAAATCCTATCCATACTCTAGTTTTAATAACAATTTTAAGTTGCATATATTCATCCTTGATCAAACTACCAGTATTTATAAATGCTATTTAGTGAATTCTCAACATATAATATTTTATATTTTATAACTCTGATTAATAGATTTTGAACCTACATTTTGTTTTTTTAATAAAATATTTAGTTTTTTTTTTCGGATTTCCTTTTCCATTAAAATATCATTAAAATTGAAGACTATGAATGGAGCAAGGACAATTTGAATCACATCAATACATTCAAACACAGTTTACAAGAGACAATGGATTATTATTTTAAATAATTCAATCTACACACCAAATAAAAATAGTTGATCCCACCCATCCATTCTAATATAGATCATGTGGTTTCTTTATCTGTTTCAAGCCAGCAACGTTTTTTCATCATCTCCTGATTCTTGGGTTCTTGGTCTGTTTTTCATAAAGAATAAATGTATGCACCCTTTGACGTGTTATATGATGCAGTCTAGTGCCTACATCTTCACCTATAGAGTTTTGTGTATATTTTCACAAGCAATTTAGGAAAGACTAGATATCATATCAATGAAGATGCAAATACAAACAGAACAGAATTAAAACAACATCTACAATGCATTTATTAATTTACAATAAATAACATACATCATATGTAATATATAATTTTGTCATTATTGACACCACCAACTTCCATTGATTTCTCAATGTAAATGAAGAACATAGACCGCAGAACATAAACATTGTAATACAAACTTAACGCTGTAATACATAACATAAAATCTGTAAAATGAACTGACAGTAATGACAGTAATGACAGTAATGGCAGTAAAGACAGTAAAACGAAATGACCGTAATGACAGTAACTTGTGAAACGGAAAGCCCCAAAAACAAAATGCCCACAGGGACTAAGGAAAACGCCCACAGTCCAAGGAATTCTCCCACAGAAAACATAAAAACGCCCAACAACAATTAAAACGCCCATTGGCAAATGAAAAACGCCCACACCAATTAAAAACGACCACCGGCAAATGGAAAAACGCCACACTAAATAAAATCGGCCACTGGAAAATGGAAAAACGCCATCACTAAATTAAATGCCCTCGGGTCAAATGGAAAACACCCGCACTAATTAAAAATGAAATACAACCCACACAACAATTCATGAACGGAATAAACGCCCATAGTCTGGTAAAAATACCCACGGAAAAGTAATAACGCCCAGGTGATAGTTACGCCCACAGCCAAGGTAAATATGCTCTCAGCAATGAACACAATGCCCTTGATATTAAAGTCTGGGTTAGAATTCGGAGCACACGAGGTCATACAATTTGCACATGCAGGCCAGTCACAAGATCATGTTAAGTTCAGAAGGCCGCCGGAAGTAAATTCGTTGGGTCCTTTAAATCCAAGTTCAGACAGATAAAAACAATATCCGGGTTGCCATTCAAAATTCATATCGCAGACAGAGTTATTACTGGGTTAAATTTCAGAGCGCCAGAAGCAAATACGATTTGCCAATTAAAATTTCAAATGCATGTAGATTTCATTGCTGGGTTAAATTTCGACACGCCATCGAATACAGGCACGCTTTGTCTATTAAATACTTATCGCCGATAGACCCAACATGTAAAATCACCATTACTAGCAGAAGAAGTTCACTCTTAGAGCAGTAGCTTAAAACAACATTCATCCATTACAATCATCTTACAGTTCCCAGCCTAATATCTAATGCATTATACTCAATAAAATAAACGAGCGTACATGTTTCCTTGTGCCTGCCTCGTATGCTGTCCGCGCATCAATTGATGTCCCGCGCTCCTTGCCGCTCCTGCTTGCCGACCGTATAACCCTCACCGGTACGTCCTAGCCAATCGCTAGGGGTACTCTGCTTCCCCCTTAGCCCCCCGAGCTGCAAAGGGGCCACACGAGATCCAGAGATAAGAATAGCTTCTCAGCTCGCCTCCAAGGCTGAGCTACCACTCCAATACAACTAAGAAATTCCCAACTCCTCACAAGCAATCAGTCAATCCACAATTCGGCAGCGTAACGTTACGCTAACCGTTCATCCCTTCTTCCTCCTTTTCCCCTTCTTTTATAGAAATTTGAGACCCACCTACTTTCCCTAAATCATTATTAATTTAAGTTTAAATGAAAATCCCCTAAAAATTCTCCGTCGTCCAAGTGTCACTCATCCCCCAAGTTTCTCCAAAATTATTTTCTTTAAAAAAATTAAAAGACTCAATTCCCTCACCCACCTATAATCGCTCCTAAAATTAATCCTAGTGTTCCTAGATCCCCTTACATGCTTTTAATAACTTTCCCTAGAATGAAGTTGCTAAATTTAGTTCATTTTAGTAAGTCCTTAATTGCTGATTCCTTTTTGCTTTTTACCCTATGCCCCCTACTTTCCATTATTAAGTTTCCTTTATTACAAGTTTCCTTATTTCTATTAATTGTTCCTTTCCCCTTTTTTTTTCTAAAACCCAAAAGATAAATGCGCTTAATAATCTTTTCATTATATTTCTAAAATCCTAACTTTTATACTCCCACACTTTAATAATTTTATTTCTTCTTTAAAATATAAAAACCATGGGTTTCAATTAATTTATCTTCCTCGTTACTTTACCCCCCCTTAAATTAAGAAGACTTTAACTAACACTTAGGAGGGTTTTAGTTTACGCCCTTATTTTTATTTTTGTAGGATCTTTTCTTAGGGCTTATCAAAATTTTATCTTAGCGATGTTTTTAAATTTAGGTTTAGATTTGAACTAGGCGAAAATTAATTAGGGGAGTCATTTTGAGAAATTCTTCAGGCGTGAAGGTCTGTAGGGTCATCTAGGTTTGTCTCATCACCACCATCAATGCGACGTGCCCTTCAGGATGCACTACGTTCTCCAAGGGTGCCACTTGCCTTGTTTCTTTCTGTTGCACAATGTGCCCTTCAGGATGCACCACGTGCTCCAAGGGTGCCGCTCCCCAACTTGTGTTTCTTTTGCGCGACGTTCCCTTCAGGATGCACCACGTGCTCCAAGGGTGCCACTCACCGACTTGACTGATTGGTAGACATCTATAACCCCTGGAGTCAACACTCTGCCAAGTGAACTTGTGGGAGGCTAAGGGCTCTAAGGAATAAGGCCCTCACCTTATTGTGCGCCCCTTAGAATCATCGTGAGTGACTGTCGCAGTCTTCCCTCATGACATCATGGATTTTCTCGAACTAGGTAATCGTTAACCTATAGTTTGAGCCATGGCGGGAGTGCTAGTAGGCTGTGGCAGGGCTGCTGTCCACACCTCTCCCTCAACCTCTTTGGAAATCGTGTGTGGCCCCTTTACTCCATATGTGAATCTGGTTGGCAAGCTATCGTCAGCCTGCATCATCAACCATCATGTCAGATCATGTCAACAACATATCATCAAATCAATAACTATCATGGTAAATAAATCAACTCAAGTAGCACACTCCCTGACTCAATCCGGAGTCCAAGGGTTCTGTCGATGCCTCTGCGTCCTCCAGGTCAAAAACCTTGCACACTCAATAAAACTGAGTCAATAGCACCTCTTTATATCAAAGAAGTAAAAAATCATGTCATCTATCATGACGCATCATCATCAAGGATAAATGTTTTATCATCATAAAAATCTAGATCACTTGCGAGCAAGTGTCCTCAAAGAATAAGTGTTGTAAGTGCGCCAGAGTGGGATGTTACATACACCCCCTCTTGGTCTAAACTTTGTCCCGAATTTTCTCAGTATAAATGCTGAAATAAATGTACCACAATATCATAAGTACCACAGTATCATAAGTCTATCTATCAAACAAAAATGGAAACTGTTGGCGCATATCATATGCGTCCTCCCAGGTCGCCGAGTGTGGACTATAACTGTCCCATTGGACCTTGACCTGATCTACCGTTCGACATCGTAACTGTCGAACGCGATGATCTAATATGCGGACCGGATCAGCTGTGAGCGCTCCCTCGTCTGACACCTGCAAGGAACTCATGTCAATCACGTGCATAGGATCACTGATATAATGTCTCAAAACAAATACATGAAAAACATCGTGCATACGCCTCAAAGAATCAGGCAAGGCTAGTCGATAGGCCACGAGCCCCTTTCTCTCCATAATCTCGAAAGGTACCATGAACCTAGGAGAGAGTTTAGCTCCCTTTCCAAACTTGATCGAATTCTTATGCGGTTTAACCCGCAAGAAGACTCGATCGCCGACCTCATAACTATGATCGACTCGGTGCGCATCGGCATAACTCTTCTGCCGATCCTATTCTTCTTTTATCCTTTGTCTTATGGTTTGCATTTTCTCTTCCATTTCTTGGATCGCTTCTAGTCCCACCAGGACCCTATCCTCAAGCCGATCCCAACTCAAGGGCGTCTGACACGGTCGCCCATAAAGAAACTCAAAAGGCGCCATCTTAATGGTGCTTTGGTAACTGTTGTTGTAAGTAAACTCTACTAGTGGCAAGAATTCCTCCCAACGCTTTTGTTGGTCCATCACGTACATGTGCAACATGTCTTCCAAGGTTTGGTTCATACGTTCTGTCTGTCCATTAGTCTCTGGGTGATACGCAGTACTAAAATTAAGTTGGGTTCCCAAGGCCTCTTGGAAACTTGTCCAAAATTGTCCAGTAAACACCGATCCTCGATCGGATATAATCTTTTTAGGCACGCCATGCAGCCTCACAATCTCACTGATGAATACTCTTACTATGTCAGGTGCCTGATACGTCGTATGCACATGAATAAAGTGAGCACTCTTCGTCAGAGTGTCTACTACTACAAAAATCGAGTCATGTCTCCTTGCCGTCAATGGCAATCCAACAATAAAATCCATCGAAATAGCTTCCTATTTCGATTCCGGAATGGCATGTGGTTGAAGTAATCTTGCCGGGTGTCTATGTTCAGCCTTTACCTGCTAACACTCGAGACATCTAGCCACAAAGTTGACTATGTCGGCCTTCATTCCCTTCCAGAAGAATAAGGGTTTAAGGTCTTCCCTCATCTTCGTAACTCTTGGGTGAGCCATGTAAACTGCTCTATGAGCCTCGCTCAGGATCAACATCCTCAACTCGTCGCTTGGCGGTACGTAAATCCGACTTCTAAACCTCAATAAAACATCGCTATCAAATGGATATCCCTCATATCGTGGTACCATCATTGTGTTTTGTCCGATAAAATCCTTGACTTATTTGTACCAGTCATCGTCACGCTGTAAGGTGAGAATCTTCTCATGTAGATTCGTCTGAAGAGGTAACACCGAAAAGATGCGTGGCCTTCAACTCAAAGCATCTCCCACTTGGTTCATTGTTCCCTTTATGTAAGTAATCTCGAAGTCGTACTCGCTAAGCAATTCCGATCAACGACGTTGTCGCACGTTCAGGTTGCTTTGCGTAAAAATGTGTTGTAGTCCACAATGATCAGTCTTTAATTCAAATTTTCATCCAACAAGGTAGTGTCTCCAAACCTTCAAGGCATATACGATGGCTAGTAACTCCAAATCGTGCGTTGCATAGTTCTCCTCATGCCTTCTCAGTTTTCTTGAAATGTAAGCAATCACTCGTCCGTCTTGCATCAAGACTCCGCCTAACCCTTCCTTGGATGCATCAGTGCATACCAAGAAGTCTTCGTCCATGTCAAGGACCTTTAGTATCGACGTTTTTGTCAACAACTCTTTAAGCCTCCTAAATGCTTCCATGCATTTCTCTGTCCAAACAAACTTCTTGTTTTTCTTCTGCAATTCCGTGATCGGATTTGCTATCTTTGAAAATCCCTCGACAAACCGTCGATATTATCCTGCTAATCCCATAAAACTACGCACTTCTGTGACATTAGTCGGCACAGGCCATTCCATAATAGCCTCAACCTTGGCTGGATCCATGGCGATACCTTCGCTGGAGATGACATGCCCTAAGTAGTGAATCCTCGATTGATAAAAAGAGCATTTGGACAGCTTCCCATATAATTTGTGTTCTCGTAAACATTGTAGTACCAAGGGCAAGTGCTCGTCATGCTCCTTCGTCGTCCGAGAGTAGATCAGAATATCGTCAATGAATACTTGGACGAACTTGTCCAAGTACTCGCAGAACACCCCGTTCATCAAACTCATGAATACCCCTGGGGTGTTTGTCAGACCAAAAGGTAAAATAGTAAACTCATAATGTCCAAATCTCATCCTAAAAGCGGTCTTAGGGACGCCATCCTCCTTGATCCGTAACTGGTGATACCCTGATCGCAAATCGATCTTGGAGAACACCATCGCACCCTTCATTTGATCAAACAGATCATCAATTCTTGGTAAGGGATACTGATTTTTTATCGTAGCCTTGTTCAGTTGACGGTATTCAATGCAAAGCCTCCACGATCCATCCTTCTTTCGAATGAAAATAACCGATGCACCCCACGGTGACACACTAGGACGTATCAGTCCCAGGTCCAACAATTCCTTCAGTTGCATTTTCAACTCTTGCAACTCCGGGGTCGACATCTGATAAGGAGTTCTTGCTATTGGTTCGGTCCCTGGTTTCAGGTCTATAGTAAACTCCAATTCTCTTTCTGGCGGCATCCCAGGTAACTCCTCTGGAAATACGTCTGCAAAGTCCTTCACCACCGAAAGGTATTCTAGACCTTTTGCTACTCCCTTTTCGTTTAGCGCAAGGATCGCATAAAGCTTGCACCCCTTGCGCATACTCTTCTGCAACTGTAAGGAAGAGATGAACCTTAGGGATACTCCCTGGTTCCGTCCTACAATCACCCGTCTATGTCCTTCATCATCGACCAAGCTCAACCTCTTCGTCTTACAGTTGAGTATCGCCTCATGCATTTCCAACCAATCCATACCGATCATGATGTCATAAGATCCTAAGATCGTGACGTACAAGTTGACCCTCATGACAAACTCTCCCAGGTTAAGGGAACAGCCTGTAACCTTTCCTACAACCTTCTGTTTGGCTCCCGAAGCCATCTCCACGAAGCTAAACTCATCCTGTTCGACTGCCTATACCTTAATCCTTTTTAGCGCTGCACCAGAAATGAATCTCTCAGTAGCACCTGGGTCTATCAAAATACTAAGGGTCTGGTCAGCGACAGTACTTGTCGTCTCGAGCATAGTCGACTGGTGCTCTTCCTGGCGTGTATTCACCGCTGCATGTATCCGATGGGCCTTGCCCATATCTCCTACTATAGTGGGTCCGGCTGATCTGGGCACCCTGGTCCTCTCCACAGGACAGTCGCGCTAGTAGTGTGACTCTCCACACGTCCAACACCCCTTCTTCGGCCCAGTAGTCCTGGTACCTGTAGTAGAAGATGACTGCCCATAGGCCTGAAACCCTGGTCTATTCTGTTGGTGCTGCGGGCGACGCGGCTGCTGGTGCTGTGGTCCTCGATAAGGTGTCCACTGCTGAGGCGACGATCGTCGTGGTGTAGAAAAAGTGGATCCCCTCTGGAAGCCACGATACCTCGACATATGTCTCGCTGGTGTCTGCTGCTGCGGCGTACCAGATGAACCCTGCCTTGCGGGTCTCGCTGGAGTCCTGGTCTGACCCCCACTGATAAGCTCCTCCTCAGCTATGAGGGCCTTTTGGACAACGTCGTGCTTTTAATAACTTACATGCTTTTAATAACTTTCCCTAGAATGAAGTTGCTAAATTTAGTTCATTTTAGTAAGTCCTTAATTGCTAATTCCTTTTTTCTTTTTACCCTATGCCCCCTACTTTCCATTATTAAGTTTCCTTTATTACAAGTTTCCTTATTTCTATTAATTGTTCCTTTCCCCTTTTTTTTTCTAAAACCCAAAAGATAAATGCGCTTAATAATCTTTTCATTATATTTCTAAAATCCTAACTTTTATACTCCCACACTTTAATAATTTTATTTCTTCTTTAAAATWTAAAAACCAWGGGTTTCAATTAATTTATCTTCCTCGTTACTTTACCCCCCCTTAAATTAAKAAGACTTTAACTAACACTTAGGAGGGTTTTAGTTTACGCCCTTATKTTTATTTTTGTAGGATCTTTTCTTAGGGCTTATCAAAATTTTATCTTAGCGATGTTTTTAAATTTAGGTTTAGATTTGAACTAGGCGAAAATTAATTAGGGGAGTCATTTTGAGAATTTCTTCATGCGTGAAGGTTTGTAGGATCATCTAGGTTTGTCTCATCACCACCATCAATGCGACGTGCCCTTCAAGATGCACTACATGCTCCAAGGGTGCCACTTGCCTTGTTTCTTTCTGTTGCGCAACGTGCCCTTCAGGATGCACCACGTACTCCAAGGGTGCCACTCGCCAACTTGTGTTTATTTTGCGCGACATGCCCTTCAGGATGCACCACGTGCTCCAAGGGTGCCACTTGCCGACTTGACTAATTGGTAGACATCTATAACCCCTGGAGTCAACACTCCGCTAGGTGAACTTGTGGGAGGCTAAGGACTCTAAGGAATAAGGCCCCCGCCTTATTGTGTTCCCCTTAGAATCATCGTGAGTGACTACCGCAGTCTGCCCTCACGGTATCGTGGATCCTCTCGAACTAGGTAATCGTTAACCTACAGTTCGAGCCACGGCGGGAGTGCTAGTAGGCTGTGGCAGGGCTGTTGTCCACACCTCTCCCTCAACC
>JZKD02S0667571.1:599866-619506 GCA_000966675.3 Picea glauca | reverse complement strand
GACTAAGAAAATTTGAGAAGATTATCCTACATTACCCCAACTAATCATGACTTGGAAGCATCTTCATATATTTTCAATTGGCACGTCATTGTTGCTTCTAGGGTCACTTTGCTCAAATGGAAGACATGGAAGTTCAAATTGACTTAGAGATAGATAAGAACAGAATTGATGGTATGCCCACACCATGCAATTTCAATAGCACTCATTGCTCTACACTATGCATTCATACTTTCCAAGTGGGATTTTGAATACACCAATGGAGCTGCTAGAACAATAAAAATGTGGTACCTTGCATGAAGCACTTATGTAGCCATATATTGTAACATACTTAAACTATGGGGAAACTGGATTTGAATGGAAATTGATATCCATGTTCAGCATCCAACTGTCATCATTTCCCTTAATAGGGAGACTGTTACTTCCTCTCAAACTCTGACTGATTGGATTATGATTTTGCACCTCAAAGACTGGTTAGAAGTGTCTTTGTAGATTCAACTGATTTTTCAATTTAAAGGGCCAAGATTGGTTGAAAGTGTCTGCTGTGAATTCATTAGGCTGTAGATAAGTTGAATGGATAAGCATCTCGACTATGTGAGACAGCCCGGGGTTAGTCAAGCCCATTAAGAATGAAGCAACAACTACTGCTAGTCAAAATTGGCAAGAGTTGATCTAGCCAATGAAGAAGCAATCGCTACTCAAAGTGAACTCATAGAAATTTCTTACTGTCTGTAGAGTGGTTAGGAGATTGGTAACAAGATATTCTGTTGTAACTGCAATTTGTAAATAGTACATGATGTCTTGTTGCAATCTCCAGGTGTAACATCCCTCTCTGGCGCACTTACAAAACTTATTCTTTGAGGACACTTGCTCGCAAGTGATCTGGACTTTTCTGATATTAATACATTTATGCTTGACTATGATGCATTCTGATAGACGACATGATGTTTTACTACTTGATGTAGATAGGTGCTATTGACTCAGTTTCATTGAGTGTGCAAGGTTTCAGACCTTGAGGATGCAGAGGCATCGGTGGAACCCCCTTGGACTCCGGATTGAGTCAGGGAGTGTGTTAATTGGGTTGATTCGTTTACGGTGATATTGCTTTGTTTTGATGATATGATATTGATTTTATGATATGTTGTTGACATTCTGACACGATGGTTGATGTTGCAGGATGACGATAGCTTTCCGACTAGAATCACATATGGAGTAAAGGGGCCACACATGATTTCCAGAGAGGTTGAGGGAGAGGTGTGGACAACAACCTTGCCACAACCTACTAGCACTCCCGTCGTGGCTCGAACTGTAGGTTAATGACTACCTAGTTCGAGAGGATCCACGATGCCGTGAGGGAAGACTGCGACAGTCGCTCACGATGATTCTAAGGGGCGTGCAATAAGGCGGGGGGCTTATTCCTTAGAGCCCTTAGTCTCCCACAAGTTCACCTGGCGGAGTGTTGACTCCAGGGGTTATAGATGTCTACCAATCCGTCAAGTCGGTGAGTGGCACCCTTGGAGCACGTGGTGCATCCTGAAGGGCACGTCGCGCAAAAGAAACACAAGTGGGCGAGTGGCACCCTTGGAGCACGTGGTGCATCCTGAAGGGCACATCGCGCCATAGAGGCAAACAAGGCGAGTGGCACCCTTGGAGAACGTAGTGTGTCCTGAAGGGCACGTCACATTGATGATGATGATGATGAGACAACCTAGATGACCCTGAGACCTTAACGCCTGATGAAATTCTCAAAACGAATCCTCTAATGAATTGTCGCCCAATTCAAATCTAAACCTAAATTAAAACATCTCAAAGATAAAATTTGATAAGCCCTAAGAAAAGATCCTACACAAATAAACATAAGGGCGTAAACTAAAACCCTCCTGTGTGTTAGCTAAAGTCTTCTTAAAAGAGGGGGGGGGGTAAAGTAATGAGGGAGATAAATTAATTGACACCCATGGCCTTTAAATTATAAAGAAGAATTAAAATTATTAAAGAGTGGGAGTATAAAAGTTAGGATTTTAGAAATACAATGAAAGGTTTAATGAGTGCTTTTATCTTTTTGGGTGTTAGAAAAAAAATAAAATAAAATAAAATAAAATAAAAAAATAAAAATAAAGGAAAGGAACAATTAATAGAAATAAGGAAACTTGTATTAAAGGAAACTTAATAATGGAAAGTAGGAGACATAGGGTAAAAAGTGAAAAGGAATCAACATTTAAGGAGTTACTAAAAATCAGAAACTTCATTTTAGGAAAGTTATTGAAAGCATGAGAGGGGATCTAGGAACCTTAGGAGTAATTTTAGGAGCGACTTGAGGGGGAGTGAGGGAAATGAGTCTTTTATTTAAATTAAAGAAATTAATTTGGAGAAACATGGGGGATGAGTGACACTTGGACGACAGAGATTTTTTAGAGGATTGTCATTAAAAATTTAAATTAATAATGATTTAGGAAAGTAGGTGGGTCTCAAATTTCTATAAAAGAAGGGGAAAATAAGGAAGAAGGATGAATGGTTAGCGTAATGTTACGCTGCCGGATTGTGGCTTGATGAATTGCTTGTGAGGAGTTGGGTTTATCTCAGCTGTATTGGAGTGGTAGCTCAGCCTTAGAGGTGAGCTGAGAAGCTAGTTTTATCTCTGGATCTTGTGTGGCCCCTTTGCGGCTCGGGGGAAGCAGAGTACCCCTAGCGATTCGCTGGGAGGTACTGGTGTAGTCATTACGGTTGATGAGCAGGAGCGGCACAGAGAAGGGGCGACGCAGAGCGCAGGATCATCATTCAAGGTAGGCAAAGAGGCAAAGGTATGGTCGCTTATTTGGTAGAATAGAAAGCACTAGAACTGATGTAGATTGACTGTTATCAGAATGGTGAAATGGCATTAAAAGTTTATATATTTTTTACTACATCTGCCGTTTTCCTTGACGACTCACATAGAATAATTGTGACAACATTGTGAAACCTCCTGACTCTAACCTACGACTTTTGAGTGATAAATTTCGTAATTAACTATGAATTTAACCCTTGTTGGCAACTTGTTTCTGTCTGGTTCCTCCACTGATAACGGTTTAAATCTCTGCGCGGTTGTTAAGACTCTCCTCGGTGATCAGTTGTGTATTTTTATATTTTTATTTTTCTAAATCCTTGGCGAAAGGGAGGAGGATACCCTTGCTCTGCCAGCTTTTCTCTCTCGTTCTGTTGTGTTTTGTTTTCTCTGAAATCTTGTGTTTACCTCGCTGGATCTTACCCTACGGATTCGTGCCCGGGAAGTCTGCAATCCCTTCTGCTTTTGGGTTCAATTTCTAGCGTTTCATAACTTGAAATCCCTGCATTTTTATGATGACTTCCTCTGCGTTGGTCCAAATTCCCAGCGTAGTGATAACCCATTTTTCCTTGCCCGTGGAGGTGAACCTTCTATGCGTGCTGGGTTAAAACATTTCTTTCCCGGCGTTCCATAGTCCCTTCTCTGTGTTGTTTTAGACTAAGGAATGTGATTCCCTCACGGATTGCCTCCGCTCGTGGTTGTTTGGAATGTGTTTTCCTTACCGAGTTGCCTTTGTGATTACTTGAATGAGGATTGTGATTTTTATTGAGGAATACCTCTGCGTTTTTATGAGATAACTGTGATTTTCATTGAGGAATGACTCTGCATTTTTATGAGATTAATTTTTATCATGTATTTTAAATCTACTATTATTGTGAGGCATTGAGTTTTACCATTGAATGATGCGTTTAAAATTATGATAAGTTTAATTTATTCTTTTCTAGATGCCATTAAATAGTTTTTATTACTTATATATAAGTGTGCATTTATACACCTGATATTTTAAGATATATCGGTTTTATCAATTATGTTGTACATAGTTTTATCATTCATGGATGAAATTAAAACTCACCTTATAGGTGGAAGAATCTGGGAGTCACAGATTCAAGATAGTGGAATGTTAGAGCCTGTTGAGATCATATTAAATAAAGAGTATGAAAGCATAAACCTACAAAAAGGGTACTTAATATCTTTTCCAATGAGAAATTATAATCATTTTTCTGCACCCACCAGTCTTATGTTAAATTCATGGTTGTCATAATTGCGTTTTTATGTCTGAGTTGTTGGTGAGAGGGGCGTTCTGTCAGGTGGTTTGGGTAATTTCCTTGTTCCAGGTTGTATTCGGTATCATTTTCCGCTTTGCTGCGCCCTGGTTGTCGATCACGTATCATCCCTCTGGATGTACACTGTAAACCCTTACATTTTGTTTTGCCTCTCACCTTTGTGTTGTTGCCTGGCAGTGGGCGTTTTGGAACCCGTGACCATTTCTTAGATGGCGAGGCCACTGCTAGGACAGTGCACCCTCAATTTCACTGATTGTCGGGTTGCACGCGTTTCTCTCTGACTGAGGAGGGATTTCTGATTTTTGATGTCTTATTTACATATTATGTGGTTTAGTTATTGCCTTGTCAGCCTTCTGTCGCCCTTCCTTACTCCAGTTTCTGTGACTCAGTTTGGGCTCGGGTTATTCGGCTAGCTAATATGTTACTGTATCATAATGTAATGCCGTGGCTAATTATTTTCAGTTGACTTGATTACTTTTTAAATGAATGATAATTTGGGTTAGGTAGATGTTCCAGCCGTTGCAGGCAGTGTAGGTCGGTGTTATTTAACGAGAAAGCATTTAATGAGAACCTGTTGCAACCATTAAACCAAGCAGTATTAAATTACAGAGGTAACCGTGTTTCATGGAACGTGGGGCTGCCACATGACCTAGATAGTAATTTCAATGGCTATCATTGCAATATGAATGGAATATTAAACTGCCATAGACATGGATGTTTTATGGGAAGTTGCAGTAGTGCGATCTGGTGGTTATTTAATTGACAAATCTAAAATGCAATCCTTAATGCCCAACGAAAATGCAATTATAAATGCAATATTAATATAGTTGATGGAAGGTTGTTACGATGGGGTAGCATCATGGTAAATTAGTAACAACGATATTTATAATTATGATGTTATCTTATGTTGTCTTTTCCAGGTTGTCATTTCAGATATTGGCATTTTCTTTATTATTGACATTTTAAATTTTATTATATTATAGATTGCCATTTTTAAATTATGGTGTATATTGTATTTTCAATTGATGATTCCTATAATCATGATGCTAATTCCACATAGTGACATCTTTAATTAATTGCTATCCTTAATTATTGTTATTTTACATATTGATAGTTTGTCATATCCCAATAATGCCCTTTTTAACTATTGTCATTTAAATTTTATTATTTTAGATCGCCATTCTAATTTATGATGTAGGTTGTTATTTTCAATTGATATTACCTATAAATGTGATGTCATTTTTAGTGCATTATTATTGGACCTTAGTGAATGATTTTATCTTGTAAGGTCATTATGAATTTGGTGGTTGTATCATATAAGAGGTATGATAATTGTAAAATCATGGTCCGGATATGTGACATAAATGATAGATGGTTAATGTTTCATGACAATGTTATTGTAATTTTTAATTATTGTTAATAACATATGTGGTGCAATAACCTGGATTTACGTACCATAAATTACTCCAAGTTAGTATATTAGGGTGGTTGTTCATTTAGATAATGTTGAACTTGGGTGTTCGTTGTCAGAGTCCTTATCACGTGCCTTCCGTAAGGGGCATAATCATTCTTCTTATTTATGTCGTACTTGATTACAATCAGTTAGCCGCGTGGTCTGCTTATGTCGGGTGGGGTATAGACCCCTCCTTGTAGACTTAGGGTATATGTCGATGTGTGTGATTTTTCTGTGTAAAGAATTCAGTGCCGTATCAAGAGTCTCGAGCCCTTTAAAGGCAGGGTTTCCACTTTTGCGACACACCTAACAGAGATTACTAGTTTCTGCATGAGCAGTCGGCCAGGAGCCTGTCTAATCTTCTTTCGAGAAGACATAAGACTAAAAGCCCTGCTTTTCTGTGCAGAAATGGTAAACTCTACTGTTGGATTCTGCCATATGTGATTGTACCACATTTAATACCTGGTGTTGTTTTTTGCTCCTAGCTGCTAGTTGTCTAGGGGAGTTTATTGCTTGTTGTCACTGTGATATGTCGGGGTCATCTTGTTGTGTTCGACTTGCTTGCGTCTTGTTCTAGGTCGGGTTACTAGTTTCTGCCTGAGCAGTTGGCCAGGAGCCTGTCTAATCTTCTTTCGAGAAGACATAAGACTAAACGCCCTGCTTTCCTGTGCAGAAATAGTAACTCTAACCCCATGGATTCTTCCCTATGTGTTCTTACTGTGCACCCCCAGTATGTCTTAATGTTTGTGTTGTGCGCCTTAGGCCGGTGATCGCATATTGTTGCAGTTACTCATTGTGTGCCTTCAGTCTTCTTGTGCTGAACATCGTGGTTGCATCTTGTTGGTTGTCGAGTGGCAACGTAGAGTCAAGTGTGTTTGTTACTTCTACACACGCGCACACACCTTAACACGAAAAAAAAATTGGCACCTGTTCTCAGAGTTGTTTTCATAACGAGGAGGTCGTTACACCAGGTTTGTGTTCATATATAGTTCATATGACTTTAAGTAACTTGTTAAAGGATTGTTAAGTGACCTAAACAATGGCGTCCACATAGATCAAGTACAAGTACTTGGAAGAGACTTAGGCACACATACCAAATACACAAAAGCTTGATAAAAGATGACAAATGTTATTTGCCAAAAAGCAAACTAGTGTAATTTATTAGAAAACTTAAAAATAATTTTATGAAAAAAAATCATATCTATAATATTTAATTTTTTTTCCAGTCAAGAAAATTTCAATTATATTAGTCAATATAAAAATTACAGTGTTGTTCCTTCCACTCTTTATAAGGTTGAAAACTAGATAGACGGTTATTGACCATGCACTATAGCCCGATATCACTATTTGACTGTCGATTAGCCTAAATACATCAACAAAATAGAGATTGCCCCTAATTGCAAGGATCCATTTACAAAACAAAATAGAAAATAGTACTCCTGTAGCGAGAGTATAGAAGTATAGAAGTGTGCATATATCTTTTTATTGTACTTACCTATCCCCGACACTCACGACCTCTCCACGACCCCTGCGACCTCCGCAACCTCTGCACGACCTCTCCACGACCCCTGCGACCCCACGACCTCCCGGTGTCCTCTGTCCAACGATTACACAGAGCTCGCGACCACAGAGAGAATACCACAAATTTATGCTCGCGACCATAGAGCTCTCACAGAGGCTAACAAAATTTTGTAAACATTGCAAAATCGATGTGTGGGTAATATATAAACCATATTTCGGCCGAACAATAGTTTGGTCGAAAGATAGTTTGGTCGAACTAGTTTTCGGCCGAACTATCTTTCGGCCGAAACCTTATTGCTAGAAAGAAAATATCCGGCCGACCAAATTTTTACACGCAAATTGAGGGGGTGGTTATTGCACCGTTCGATTTGACGTTTATTTTTTCGGCCGAAAAATAGTTCGGCCGAAAATATTATCTTTCGACCGAAAAATATTTTTAGTTCGTCCGAAAAAAGGTTTTTCGAAATTTTGGAGACCTAAATGTCACGAAAGTGTAACCCACCTTCATGATTCCACCCATAAGGCAATCCAATGTGGAGAGATGGAAAATGTAAAATGATTAAGTATGGAAATGAAATAAAAGTGACTAAGTATGTAGAGTGAAGTAAGGATAAGACAAGCCAATGTGGAGATATGGAAAATGGAAAATGATCAAGTATGAAAATGGATGGAAATGAAAAATAAAAATGGAAATGAAAAATAAAAAGTGGAAATGAAAAATAGAAATGGAATAAGTATGGAAATGGAGTGTGGAGTGTGAATATGACTAAGGAAAGTAATGAGAGAGTAAGGAAAATGACTAAGTGTGAGAGTAAGGGTTACAATTTGAGGAACGCGAAGGACAAAATGGAGGTTGTGGAAGGATGGTACATGTGGAGGAATGAGAGTGTTGGGTTCTCTGCATGGGATTTAGCTTGTAAATTGGATAAGTATTGGACATTAGTATAGAGAGGACATGGTAAATTACTAAGTGTTGGGGTATTTCGGAAGATGGAAAAAATTGGCAATATCTTGGGCATATGACCTCTGTTTTTTTTATTTCATAAAATGCTAGAGAAAGCTGACACATAGGGATATCCAATGAGAATATGGACACAACATGTTTTCTTCTTTTTAGTATAATTTTATTTTATTCTCTTTTGTTCCAAAGAGAAACCATCCATGTTGGGATTTCATGAAGAATAACTGCAATACTAAAATTAATTTTAAATTCTTAAAACTTTTGGGGTCTTATTGATAAATAGGTCGAGGTTATTTGGCACTTTCCAAATTTGAAAATTTTGGTCTCCATTTGAAATATTCATAGGTTCAAATATGCATCCCAATCACCAAGTTTATGGGTGTCAGGAATACACATCAACATCTAGCTCGAATTGTGGGACAACAACCCCCTATGGGTTGCTAAGAACACCAGACCAATACCAACTTACTTATCCATTTGGATATGGAGTCATCCCCGAGCCATTATCTTGATCCAAAAATGATTATTAGGAAAACTTTACTTAAAGAACAAAATTATATACATATATGAGAAAACAAAAATCTACCTACCCTAGCCTACTTGGAGAGAAGGTTTATAAATTTCTAGTGTAAGAATACTTCCAATGTATCCATGTACATAACCAACTCATCTGATTAATCCTATCCATGATTGAGAGTGTTGTTTCATTGGAAATTCTCTGAAGACATTATTCCATCATACAATGACCATCCTTCCATGGCGAGGTTGCTAAAATAAATTGTTGTTGAACATCTGTGCATAACTATAGGGTTGTATTTTGTTGTTCACCAACAATATAATTTTATTCAAAAATAAAATATACTACCCATGGAACCTCTTGTTGAAAATTCCCCTTTTCTTTTGATGTTGGGAAGACCTCTTATTCATTAAAATCTACTCTGGACGAGAAATCAATAGCTTGAAAGTTTAATGTAAATTGATAACTTTTATCATCACTTTTGTTGATTGCATGTTGACATCCCTCTTTATTGCTTTGTATAAACTGACTGTGTCCATTGAGAATCCACTGCAAAGTTTTCTCCATGACCAAATTGAATGAAATATTCATGTGTGTCTAGTGGAGGTTAATCAAATTCATCCTTAAACTCATCATCAACATTACTCTTAGATTGAACATATGAGAGGTCACAATTTCCATATAATGGAGCATGTGGAAGATGGTATTCCTCTTGCATTGAGACATTAGAATTCTCATTTTTATTCTCCAGGAACATAATCTGATGTAGAAACAAATTCACATCTTTCATCAAATTTGTTTTCTAAATCATTTTCTCCATTGTCTTGGAACAATATAGGAATGTTTAAGTGATCAATGTTTCCTTAATGATTATTTTCTTCAATGAATTGATCTTGTTGCACTAATTCTTTCCAATTTCACTTTCCATCCCACTTCAATAAAAATATCATATTTACGGGAAACACGTTTTCATAGTAGCTAAAAATGATGAAGTTGTTTGGAAACATTTCTTGAGGAATTTCATGAAGGAATTTCATAAATATGCAAGAGAAAATTTTAATTGTCTCTTTCTCATTCATTTAGATTTCAAGCAACTTCAAGAAATGAGAATATGGATCTTTCCGTGTGAAATATTTTTTAATAAATAAGTTTTCTAATATGTCTCGACTAATGACAATTCTAGGAAGAAATGAATAAAACCATTCACTAGAATTTCCTTTAAGAGTTAAGATAAACAA
This sequence comes from Picea glauca, assembly GCA_000966675.3. Taxonomy (NCBI): domain Eukaryota; kingdom Viridiplantae; phylum Streptophyta; class Pinopsida; order Pinales; family Pinaceae; genus Picea; species Picea glauca. Next base: position 609,718 of record JZKD02S0667571.1, on the reverse strand, counting down.
TCATCATGCAAGATCATATCCAACCACATTATAGATATCAAAAACACTATCAAACTTAACCAAATGATTCTCCACATCCTCTGAAATATTTTCGAAGAACATGGGAAACTTCTCCATGGAAATATTTTGCAAGGGATGAAGCTTTGCTTACAAATTGAGGGGGGATTTGTGAAACCATTTCTTTCTCTAGGAATTTTCTCCCTTTTCTATAGCTTGAACAACTTTTATTGGTCTTAGTGGGGAAGGAAAAATATCACCACAACATGAAAACAACTCTTTGGTGGAGTCATCATATAGATATTCTTGTAATTATGGAATCTTTTTAGTGGTTCACTGGGGCATATTTATTGAAAATCCAGAGTTTTAATAATGAATTCATTAGAGAGATCATCCTCTCGAATATTTGATGGTAATTTGATCCTGTAGAAATTGGCATAACCAAATTGTGCTCAGAAAATATTTTCAAGGCTGTCTAATGTTCCTTGATGAGGTTTTCAAGAACCCAATTCATCTTAAACCTTTTAGCTAGAAATATGCCAGATTTCTTTCCAAGATTTGAACCACATAGCTTCTAGTTTTTAAATAATAGCTTACCTTAAAAAGTATCAAATTCCTTGAAAATGAATATTTTTCCCTAGACAAGTTGCCACAAATCTTGATCTATTTTCCTGTTAGGGACAAGAGTCAACCTCCTAGGTTATTCTTAAATAATTTTTTAAGACCCCCCCTATATTTTTATAGAGGTGTTACTCCTCTTTTTTTATACATGGAAGATTCTTCTTATGACCATAGATGCATGCAATAGAAAAAATCAACAAATATTCCAATCAAAATCCTATATACATATGTACAAACTCTTATATATTGATGTACAAACTCCTATATATAGATGTACAAACTCTTATATACAAATGTACTTGTCGATTACATTATCTCATTCAAGAAAAATAAATAAATACATTTGCAAAGATTTGTATCTACATGGTTTGGAGATTTCTTTCAATAGATATTCTTCCTTCCTTTTAAAATAATGTGAACCCAAAATTAGCTATAAATTTGCAAGATGAAATATATGAAAAAATATGGACAGGTCATCAAATAAATTTAATTGAATTTCGCGTTAATATCAAATGAGTTTGTAAACAACCGTTTTCTCAAGAATCCATTGATACATCACCACACAGATTCATAAAAGCAACATGGCACTTGAATAGTTCTTTGTGGGAGAACTTACTAATAATATCCCAAACGTAACAGTTTTAAAAATGTTTGAACAAGAGGGTTGGAACAGCCTCAACGAGATCTCAATGCCAATTAGATAAACTAAAATAAATTGCATTTTTTTCTTACAAGCGAGGATTTTTCTCCTCTATACCTGGAATATCATGAAAAAAGACTGGAAGAATTTAGAGAAATCTAATTAGACCTATATATTCATATTTCCTAACATACATGAAAACATTATGGAAAGAATAACAAATAAAGAAAAATGAAGGGAAAAGTTAAGTAGACTAATTCACAAAATCTTCCAAAGGAAAAACTTGATTCCAACAAGAATCCACCACTACAAAATCTCTCGACTGTTGACCCCTTGAATATGTTTCTCCTCTTATTTTATAATCTTGTCTTCATCTTCTTGAATATTATATAGGTTTAGGGTTAGGGTTTTATTTTCCCCTTTATAAATTTGAACTTATATATCCATGCCATCAACCAGGACCCACTTTAGAAGATCATAAATTTATTTTAATAAACCATTTTCCAAAAATAATTAGTTTTCAAGATTGAAATAGTCGCAATTGTATTTTAATTTTTAGGGCATGATACTTACAATTTCAACCATGGAAACCATTTCTAGGTTATTCTTCACATCTCTAGATTTCTAGTGAGATCTCATTTTCTCAATTTGGACATCATGATCAAACATTATGGCCTATGGAAGATAGGAACTCAACAATTGGTGATCTATTATTCACATGAATTCTTGGCCCTTGATTTATAAATCAACCCTATCACACATGCATTGTGGGAAGTCTCTCATATAACATTTATAAACAAAATGGCATCCCATATTATTTTTTTGTGCAGTAGAAAGAGCCATGGAACTCTTCGTAGCTTGTGCATAGTGTAACTTTTGGTTGCCACCTTACTTCCTAGTCATCATTCCAAATCACTGCTCAGTCAGTTGTGTCCAAATCGTGCCATCCAAGTGTCACCCAAGGATAGATCCACTTTATTTCCACATTTACACATGCGATATATCTATTTCACTACCACATGTCCTAATAACCTATTTTATGGGTGTAAAGAAAACACATCAACACCTCACTACCCCCTAGACTGGTAGGTCAAATGGTCAATCACTTTTAAATGTTAGGTTTAAACAAAAATGTGTATAAAATCACAAATAGTAAAACCTAAGGCCAAACTAGACACACACCACTAAAAATCACCCCCTTAAAAAACTAGAAGAAACAAAAAGAAAATCTACTCTCCAAAAAATTGGCCCAAGGTGGTTGAGGCCCTAATCTAATTGGTGAAGAGATGAATAGAGGACCTTTCAAATGTTATCTTGGGAGGATGAGGTCCTAGGACTAACTAGAAAAGTTGAAAAAGACAATTACGGTAACTCTCATTCAACAATCACCCAAGGTGCAAGTATCCTCATGAATATGGGTACCCTCGAAGGGAATTGAGGAAAATTTTATGCATCTAAATTAAGTACCACAAGAACTTACCACTTGCAATCACCAATAAAAAATACTAAGAAGAAAAACCGAGGATACCACTTCATGATTGGTAGCCACGAAGTAAAGTCCCAAGTCAAGCCTCTTCATTGGGTTTGAACATAGGTCATGTCCTGCATTCACAACTTCATAAAGAAAGTGTCACTCTGATTCACATGCCAACTTATCTCCAAGTCCCCAAATACCACATCCATTCACTAATTCAAGTGCTAGGGGATAATATTGACACTTGAAATAACTTGACCTAGTGCTTGAAACCTATGAAAGAGTTTCTTTCCTGATGAATCTTGTTGTCTACTAATTGATTTAAAATCTCTTTAATTAATTGCTAGTTTTGTCTTGGTGGGCTTGGAGAATTTTCTCTCCAACCTACACCAATGCCCTACAACTTGGACTATGTGTGTTTGATATAAAAAAAAATGAATCTATTTGATTTTGTGTTATGTTTATTTTAAAGTATTCTAGTTACTCAATGATATGGAATGAAATTTGTATGGTTTGTTAAATACTCAAAATATGTTGGAAAATAAAGAAATTAATAAAAATGAAATATGCACTTCAATTTTTTCTTTCAATGAAGCAAGGAAAATCCTGAAGTACTCTAAAGTTTTCCAAAGAAAAGGGAGAGAAATCTTATTTTAGTTTTCAAAGAAAATGAAAAACCTACTATTCAGATTCCTGAACCATGCAATTTCGAAAAAAAAAAACAAGAAGGAAAATGAAACCTTTTTTTTCCTTCAAACCTTCACTATGTAAAACACCTGAAAGAGAAAATAATGATGCAACTATATTAAAATCTATTTAGTTCTAGATCAAATGATTAATTATGTAACACAGATGCACAATCTATAAATAAAAAGGCTTACATCTTTTGAAATGGTTAAAAGAAACATAAATTAAAATTTTAGGATGGAGGCCCGCATGGGTGTAGACGGATTGGCAAGTGTCGTGTAAATGGAAGGAAATTTGTAAATGAAGTCTCATGTTCGATTCTCACCCGGACTTACTCGTGCACCATTCTTGTGGGTTTGGTGGTTGCACCTGGGGTTATAGTGGTAGCCGCCTGGGGATCGACCCCGTGTCATGCGAGTACGAGAACCGCGAGTTGCCGATTCCCCCAGTAAAAAAAAAAAAAAAAAAATTAGGATGGAGAACAATCTTATGCAGATCGATAGGATATGTTTGTAGCTTTGCATATAAAAACCAATTAACAAACACAATTGTATTAAAGAAAAAAAACCATTGGTAGTGATTTTATTAATAAATAAGCATGAACATCAATGAATGTCACTAAGAACAATCTTGAACAAGAGGTAGAATAGGAAAAACAGGAAACAAACAAATATCCCATAAATTAAACCAACAATAATCCAGATGAAACTAAAAAAAGTTGACAACATGTAGAGGTTGCTAAAGCTACTAACTAGAAAAATCTAAGAAAAAATAAACCCAAAGGAAATATAATTCCAAAGAACTCTCCCGAGTGGATTTTCCAAGCATGTTATGGGAATTTCTACCTATTGACTAATAAAATCCCTCATTGAATGGGTTAGGTTCACTAACAAATACACGGATTATCCATATCTACCTTTCCCTAGAGCTTGCATGGATATCAAAAGTAAAGAGGAAACCATAATAATAGAACTCAGTTATTGATGTTTGTCCTTATTTTTTCATGTGATCTAATCGATATGATTCTAGCTCCGATGTTTCTCTAATAGATCTGCACATAAATTAGACAAGAAAAACCTTTCTCATTCCATGTTTACCATGATAAATAAATAACATAGCTTGAAATTCATACAAGAAACATAATTAATATTCATGTGAATTAAATACCATCCAAACACATTATTTATGCATGATAATCAATCAATGAAAACACAAGTATTTGGGAGAGGGAGGGGGGAGATACAAAGGGAAGAATATATATCTATATGATATATAATGAAAAGGTGGCAACAAGCTAATACCTAAATCTAGTATTTGCACCTCCTTCACCACAATTTTAATCCTCTCATCCGTAGCCACAAGTACTGATCCATCTGGAAACATGATCATGAATCTTACTCTAGTTGAGAAGCCAAAGAAAGGTTGATCCAAATCCACACAAAATATGCCATTTTTATGAGAGCTAAGGGATATATCTCACTAGACAAAAGAAAACTAGGACCAAGGATATTTTTCGAAAGACTGATTATTTCTCAATATTTTAGGAACTTTCTCTCAATTTATTTGTCTCCCCCTCTCAACACTGGATCTCTTATTTATAAGTTAGGAAGGTGATAAGCATGAGAATAGATGGAATGCATGTTTTTCACATGCAAACCATGCATAATTTCCACTAGGATATTTTCTACTTTCAGAACTTTCTTTCATTTTCCATGGAGCTATGACGTGGCTATGGGTTTACTATTGAAGGAATGTGGTTGATAGCAATCGTCTCTAAACACTTTCATGAGCATCACAATTGTCCCTAGGAGAAATTGTGATATAATTGTGAAATATTGAAGAAAACTCTAGTTAGACATAACAAACTTTGGCAAAATGATGTAATTTTGCCCAACTCAAATTGATTTGGTCAAGGGTACCAAATATAAAAATATTAGTGCCATAGATTTTGATATGTAAATTTTCATGGATATTTCACTGGGATAGTTCGCCACAATAGATCTTACAATATTATGCAATATCTTATTATGTAGTGTTTTACTTTACAATTTAGATTTAATATTACTAGATTAGCACAAAAAATACTAAAATAAACTAAAATTTTCGAAGCTAAAAAAATAACACACCATCCACACAATCAACACAAGATGTACCCTGGAAAAATACAATATGGGAAAATCCCAATTCATAGAAAATGCACTCACTATGGAGTTTCCATGGACATTATGGCCTATATCATTATGATATCTTCTACTTCCATTGTTTTTCTTCAATATCCCACTCTAAATTCTCTATGCTACTATGGAATAGTACCCAATACAATAATAATGGAATCCCTTCCTATCCGAGTAGCCCAATATTTTACAATGTCCTAAAAGTCATCTAGGGTTATGATTAAGGTTTTTACATGCCTCAACTCTCGATTATTGTTAGAGTTTTGGAACCTATATATTATTCTTGAAAGTACACATGTGACAAGATGCACATATGTGAGTAATGGAATCTAACATGGACAATAGGATAGGTCAACTTGTGTGAGACATAAATTCCTCATATAAACTATGATTGAGGTGATATTCAAGTTGTTGGTAAGCTCTTGAACTATACAACAACACCAAGAGACTCAAACTTACTTTGTAAATTTTTTACCCCAAAAAATGATGCTTGATGCCTCAAACAAGCTATGGAAGGTTTTGGACCCCAAATAACCAAAGTGTGACCTACCCCTAAAATGGGTCCTACAAGCCAATATCACCAATTTTTCCACCTTTAAAGTAACACAATATATGAATTGAAATATACAATGATCCATGTTGGAATAGATTTATGTACCATGTAGTGTTACATTGGGTCATTCTTGACTTCATGAGTCTTTCCTTTGTGGGAAAACAAGAGCCTTCCAAGGAAATTTGCATAGGACTGGCAACATTGCAGCCAACCATGAGCATCCTAGAAGTATGTCATAATTGAACTATGCCTCCAACATGGAAAAATAAGTTGAAATAGTTTTTACCCCAAGGGTAAGTTCCAAATATACTGCTCTAATGATATTAGTCACTAATTTATTGATTCTAGTACAAGTATAACTTGATTCCTAAACGTTGGTAAATCCAAGGGCATGGACAATGGGAAGGTTAGATAGGTTAAGGGTAGATTCGAGGTCCACCACTGCTTGCTTGATAATGGTGTCATAATGGCATATCTCTATAAATAAAGACCTGGAGGTGTTGAATCTTCATTTATCATTAGTTTGGAGCTCTAAGAGGTTAAAGGATATATAAATGCCTTGTAAAGGTATTTATTTGAGGGAGAACTTCATTAGATATTGGATGCGAAAGTCACATTTCTTGGGACAAAAGCATGAAAATCCATGAAGGACATTTTTTCATGTTGATTTGATAAGGTTTGGACCAAGGAATATGGTCATAGAGGGAGAGGTTGTGATAGATGAGGAAATAAATTGATGTGGATAGGAGGGTTATGGGGAGGTTACTTTGGTTTGGGTGCATCCTCATTTTAAAAATTAGGAATCTTGCTCACTAAATGAACCATAAGAAGGCCATCTGAATATGATTTGCACTTACTAATGGTTGTAGCATTCATTGCATGTATTCTTATGCTAAGTGCATCAACAACCTTGTTATCCTTCCCAATAATATTTTTAATATCAAATTCATATTCACTAAGAAATTCCAACCATATTGTTTCCATAGAATTTAAAGTTTGTTGTTCAAATAAACATTTCATACCATTGTGGTCTATTCTTAACTCAAACTTTCTCCCCATCAAGTAATGTTTCCACATATTTAGTGTGAACTATTGCAATGAGTTCTAAGTCATGTGTGGCATATTTATTTCATGCCCCTTAAGCTTCCCAATTTAATAACAAATCACATTCCCATTATGAGTAATAAATCCACCCAATCCCTCTTTGCAAGCATATACACATACCACAAAATCTTCATTTGGGTCAGAAATCTTAAGAATGGGTGCACTAGTAAACAATTCCTTCAACAAATAGAATGTCTCTTCACACTTTGGTGTCCATTAAAATTTAATTCCCTTATATTGTAAAGATGTAATGGAACAAGGAATGTTAGAAAACTCTTTTATGGATATTTTGTAGTATCCATAAATCCCCATGAATGACCTTATCTTGGTTACATTCTTAGGTGTAGGAAATCCCTTAATAGCTTCAATATTCTCTAGATATAATAATATTCCTTCCTCAGAGATGATGTGTCATATGTAATGAATCTACCTTGATTAAACGAAAACTTGCTTAGCTTCACATATAGTTGACGCTCTCTTAGTACTTGTAGTACTAACCTCAAGTTCTCTTCATGCTCCTTGTTATAGAGAAATCCCCCTTGTAGACATGTGAGCACTCCCTTGGATCTAACCTTGATATGATGTAGACTATAGGATAGAAAAAAATATGAAATTCCTCTAGATCTAGTGCAATTGATACTACTACATGTAATCAAAAGGAAGAGAATATGGTCCTTACATTTCACCTGACAAGTTTCCTTGTGTAATCTCAATTGATGTAGATCCATAAATATAGTTCCGTATCCTATTACCCACTTCCTACACACAGGAAGATAACAATACCAATCTCAAACCCTTTCAATAAATTGGAATGTTAAATACTATTAGATCTACCATTGATATGTGTTGGATTATTGAGAGGGTGTGAATCGGTAATAGAGAAATTTAATCATTTTTAACCATATAATCCAAGTGTTATATCAATGTAGCATTATCATCCAATAACTGTAGAGTAAATAAGAAATGAACAAATGAACAATCATACACATACACAGTACACTGGTGTTTTACATGGAAACCCAAAGTGGGAGAAAACCATGGAATGTTTTTTCTTATATGTCTTGAAGAATTACATTCATTGGAAGCACCAACTTCCTTTGTTTTCCAGCTGCAACTGGAAGGAGGCTCCAACCCCCTAGTTTCTCAGGCTACAACTTGAGGGAAGCTCCAACTCACCAATTCTTTGGCTACAACCAGAAGGAGGCTATGACTCCCTATGTTCTTCGACTGCAATCGGAAGGTGGCTACAACCACCTGTCCTTCCCCCGTCCAACCACCCTGATGTATAAGTAGAATGATGGAACCACTATCACACTATCACTTCAAGATATACTACTGTAAACATGTACCAATAAACCTGCACCAAACAACTTGTACCAATAAACCTAAACCATGCATCAACCATGCATCAACCTGCACCTCAACCTGCACCTCAACCTGTAATCAATCTGTACCATAAACAAGTGCATCAACCATGCACCAACCTGTACCAAACAACCCGTAAATAACCTGTACCATAAACAAGTGCATCCAACCATGTACCAAGTATGTACCAATCATGTATCAATTACTTATCAACTATGACTCATCAATATGTACCAACATCATCAACTATACACCTCATGGTATGTGCCAACTCATCAACTACTTGTCTCAACCATGTACCCAACATGTACCTCAACCAAAAGACCTCATCAATTTCATCATCCAAATCTAATTTGTAACTCTGTAATAGACCTGGTGTATATGATCACATACCTGCAAAACTTCCTTAACTTTAACAACAAGAGAGTAGCATTTTCATCAAACTTTTCTTTAGTCTCACATTACAAGTTTTGGATTAGTCAGCAACCCTAAGTTTAAATAATCATAACTATGTACCTGTAATGAATAACTATCTGAAAATAGTACACAATGTTCTTTAGTGTGTTTTATTCAATTTCTCCAGGTGTCACTACTTAACCTCTTAAACAAGGAGTTATAGCAAACATGGCATACCTTGTTGAATTATGGCTTATTCTATTGAGCGGAATTGTAGAGTGTACCCCGCGTAGAATATTTGTTGTATGGATCTGAAAACTTTACATAGAATACTATAGAATGTACTCTAACCAACACATTTTTTCTTACTTAATTTGGATCTGTTATGATGAAGTTATGACATTTTTACCCGAAACACTTGTTTTAGACTAGTTTTAATACTAGCCACAAACCCTATTTTCCACAGCATGCAACTCCAAAAATACAACGAACCACAAGATGAATTAGTACCACAACTACTTGGCTATGTTTTATGAATGGCCTATCAATTTCACGGTCTGAATCATTCTATAAAAAAAGTTATTTCGAAAAAGGTGAGATGACCTGTAAATAACATACCTTAGAAAGCATCATTAAAACAATTTATCCTCCCTTGAATTTCAGCCTTCTTTACTTCACCTTCTCTTTGAAATTAGGCTTAGATATCCTTTGATTACCTCAGTCACTTGTAGATATTCAATATTCTCAAGTGTGATTTAAAATAAGAGAGCCTTGCCTCTTATTTATACTTTCATGTAGCTTCCTCAAGGGGTTACCTTTTAACCATCTTAACCCACTTTCC
>JZKD02S0667571.1:549512-577726 GCA_000966675.3 Picea glauca | reverse complement strand
TAGTGATTGGAAGAGTAACAAACTGAAGGAGTAAATGGCTCATACTAATGGTATGAATCCTAGGAAGACTATAACCCAACTATAACCACTTTAGTGAATATAGATCAATGGTAAAAAAAAACACTCTTTTTTTGTTTTTTGGTATCTCTTTCATGGTTTTATGAGCGTGAAAGAGAGATAAAAGTAAGCTCGATAGTGTCTTTTTCATAGATTTGTATGATCCCAAAAAAATAGTTAAAAGTGTGATCGATAAGGTATCTTTTTCATGGTTTTATGAGCATGAAAAAGAGTTAAAAGTTTATTCAATAGTGTCATTTTCATGGTTTTATGAGCACAACAAAGAGTTAAAAGTGAACCCATTTGGAGAGAACAAGTGGCACAATGGCATGCATCTATGTTCCAATCCCATGGAACCAACCTATGCAAAGTGAAAGAAAAATGGTGTTGGAAAGTGACGTCCACTCATCATAGTAGTTCTCTCCATTGGTAAAAGGTCACAAAACAAAAGAAATCTAGTGCAAATGGAAAGAGGTCAAGAGTGATTGCAATGGAGGTAAGAAGGATCAAAGAAAATAACAATGTAGTAGTAGACACTAAGACATAAGAAACAATATGCATGCACAATGATTAAGTAACATAAAATTATAGGAACCCCCTCAGGATATGGCCATAACAAGGATGAAGAGAGAAGAACGAGTCTCAACTTTGAGTCATGGAAGGTCTAAAGGAGTGTTCCTAGGCCTGCAAGAAATAGCAGCATGGGCACCAAATGCATGGAAATCAAGGTGATAACTAGGGCACCCATGAAGGGTGGGAAACTAATGCTCAAGTTGTGATGTGAAAATGAGAAAGGATAATTTTACAACATGGTAGGATTGAACCTAAGGTATTGTGATGAAAAAGTGACAGTTAATAATGAAATAGTGGGATGCATGGAAAAAATTATCCCTATGTGCCAATTAGAACATGTACCTCAATTTCAATGGATGTTGCCACTAAAATCCAAAGACAAGTCTCCAAATCTTGAAAATAGTAAAAACTAGCTCCTGTATGAATATTAGTGGAAAAAACTCATAAAAATTACAAAACTATGACAAAATGGAAGTAATGAAAAGTGTTTTTTATGAGCTTAGTGTGAAAAGAGATTTTTATGAACCCAAAAATCACACAAAAAGTCACTATGTAGATTAAGATGACTCATTTTAGAGTTTTTCCTTGGTTAAAAACTTACTCTTGGAGAAATACCCCTATGGACAGGGGAGCACTCCCTCAGATCTGCCTCAGATCTGAGACAGACTATAGGATAGACAACAATATGAAATTTCTCTAGATCTAGTACAATTGGCCCTAATACATGTAACAATAAGGAAGAGAATATGATCCTTACCTTTTACCTATTGTGTAATTCCAGTTGATGTAACTCCAGGAAGGTATAATTTAAGATATCAAAATGTAGAAACCTAGGCTAATCTTACTAGTCCTTCATATGAAAAATGAAAAATGTTTGGTGATATTTTCGTAAAAATATTCAAATTTTTAAGGATTTTATATAGTTTCTATAAAATTTTGGTGATTTTTAAGGTAAAATAATTTTATTCTATGGAATTTGGGTGAATCACTTTTAGGAAAAATGGAAATTGGTGAATCTTTTTTAGGGAAAAACCTTGAAAAATTAGCCCATTGGAAGAATTTATCCTCTAAAATTTTCCTTGGCTCTAGGAAAGTTCCATCTCCCATAACTAGCTTCTTTCAAAAAAGAAGACAACAATACCAATATCAAACCATTTCAAGAATATGGAATTTCAAATACTACTAGATCTAACATGATCTACTCAAGGAAGAACATATCTACCATTAATATGCATATAAATTGAGTACAAATGTTAATGAAGGGGAAAATCAGATAGATATATATTTATAAATGGAGAAACATTACATCAATCAAGTATATATACCATGAGTCCTGATTGAAGGTTCCTTCTAGCTCCTTGCTCCAAATCCTTCTTATCCCTCACACAAGCAAGGAAAACTCATATTTGAAGGTTGTATGTAGAAGAGTCACTATGAAAATGTGCAACATAAATATACTCTCCATTCTTCCTCCTTTCATCCCTTGCAATTATTTCCTTATATAGATTGATGGAGGAGTCTAGGGGATGTATATATACCTCTATAAATTAGTGAAATATGATTCCAATAAGAGTTCCCAAGCTCATAATGTGAGATAAACAACTAACCCAGTGTTGATCTCTTTGAAACTCATCAAAACTACAAGTTTATAAGGGAAATTGCACCATATTAGTGGTCCAACAAGCAACCAAAAATTTGTGGTCACACCTTTCCAATGGTGTCAGAGGAAATCGGTTGCATCTTGCTAGGAATAAAAGGAGTGACCACCCTAAAAAAGCATAAGAATCCAAGGAATAAAAGGTATGTCTCAGCATGAAAACACTAGTAGGTCCTCAATGTAAGACACCCAACCCCCTAAGTACCTTTTTAAGGGGTGGGTATTAAATTTTCACTTTTCTTCAACCATTTCAAGACCTCATCTAGAGTCTACCATTATATTCTAATTCTCAAGATATTTCAAATGATTATAACCATGCTCAGAACTGAGATTTGGATCATAAGTTATAGTCTCTTGAAATTTTTCATACTTTCATTCATTGAGTTCATATTTATTGCCACATGGAAACCTCGTATTTCCCTATCACTAGTGACATCCGATATGTCATTGACATGGAATATACTTCCTGACCCATCTGACTCCTTCGTCCATTGGTTTGGAGATATGATTCTTCATCGGAGTCTTCCCATCAGGGTTATCATAGTTCTAACACCAAATCCACTCCGACTGACTCTCTCCAACCATATGCACTCCAACAGGTTTGACCTACTGGTCCAACAACCTTTGTGGTTGGGAAATCAATGGCTTTGATCACCTCATAATTTTCAACTCGCAAAATGGTTAACGACCCTTCTCATGCTCCAACTGCACTTAGCTTATGTGGGGCCATTGGAGGTCTACAACTGATATTGATTCTTGCATGCCTCCTTAGGTACTTCTGCCACCGTATAATTGTGTCGTGACACATGGATCAATGTCTAGTTGACATGTGGACCCATCATGACATGCCATGTCACCATAGGGTACAAAAGGATTGCTCGACCAGAGATTGACACTTGCCCATTTCTTATAAACTGATTAAGTTACTTAATCAATATTTTATTAAAATTCCACTCCTCAATATTCAATTATTTAATACTCATTAGGGATAATTAGTCTTCATTTACTAATTACCCCCCCAATAAACACATTTTTACTTAGCCTAATATATTGGCCCAATAATTAATGAGGATTCACTTTCTCTCCATTTCCTTGGAAATGTTTTAGTGCTAAATTAATTATCTAGGATATAAACACATTATAATGAAATTAATTAATTATATCATAATATAATTAATTGCATTGTAATGTACCCAAATTATTTTATGGTGTACTTAAATCCATCATAATTCACCCTAGTTGTATTGTAATATATTTTGTTATATTATTAATAAGGCATGTGGGGATTTCAGAGCCTGAATTTCGCACACAATTCATGTGCACCTTTCCCATTTCTCTGATGGTCAAACTCTGAAAAGGTAATGGATTAAATATTTAATATTTTGTATATATTATTAAAATATGTCAGTTCATCGCGCCCTGAACATTTTCTTCCTTCTTGTTACTCTGATGACTAGACTTCGAAGGAAAATGATTTAATATATAATATTATAATATTTAACATTTTAATATATCTCAGGCCATCACACTCTGAACATTCACTCTTTTCTCATTACTCTGATGGGCAATCTCCAAAAAGGGATTTTATATTGATATTTAATATTATAAAACCATAAGCCATCGTACTCCGATCGTACATTTCTATCTCATTTATCCGATAGTCAACTTTGAAAGGAAATTATTTATTATTATAATATATAAATGACCTCATGATATTTAGGCCATCAATACTCTGAATATTTGGAATCCAAACGTATGTGCCTATCTCATTCATCCAATTGTCAAATCTGAAAAGAAACTATTTATTTCTATAAGCAGAGTGTCATGTGCAGAGCGTAATTTCTAAATTTGGGAGATTTGGCACGGTTAAGTCCTTGCAAAGAAGGGAGAGAATTTCTAAACTTCCCATCTCTCACACACTAGAATAGGAATCACATAATTTTAATATATAACTTTCTCAACTTAAAATCCAAATTATTAAGACATTTGAATGGTAACTTTTGAAATTTTACCGGGGTTTATCAGTCTTTACCATTCATTCAAATTTTCTCAGAAAACATATAAATATATAAATACATATATCAATTTGAGAAATTTTTATTTGTTTAAATTATTTTTCCATAATATTACATTTCTTGGAAATAAAATCCACCATGGTAAAACTATGGTTTTACCAAAAATTACTATTCTCCTCTTTTCATGTATTTCTTTGTTATTTTAAGGGAATAATTAATATTTCCAACTCTCTCTCCTTTGGACACTAATTTACTATGTAATTACTCATAGAAATTCCTTTCTTACCATATACTTATGAAACTTAGTTAATCACAATGCATTCAATTCCCAAATTATTTTATTTCCATTTAGGAACTTGAATTTTATTTATCCTTCTTTCCTTATCATTTATTTTAAATAATTTTCCTCTCTTCAATATTTGAGTTCTTTTCCTAAGGTGAAACAAAGATCTGAACCTCTCTAAAATTCTGAAACCTGATAGATTTTCCAAGCTAAAAGAGTGGCCAAGGCCAACTGACCAATATTCAAGTTTATATCAACAATTTTATCTCATATTACTCATTTTTTATGTGAGTTCTTTAGTGTCTCAGTCTTTTACTAAAACTCAGGTATTTGTCCACATAAATTACTATCAGTGGCCAACCAACACTCTTCCCATACTTTGAGTGACAAAAATTTACTAACATCCTCCCTTTCCAAACAAAGACATGTAGAAAAGCAACAACAAAATGTGTTTTCCCATATCTTATTTCAAATTCATAGTCATCCAAATAACTAGAGTGACATTTCCACTATTGGAATAAGATGAAAAACTCTTCAACTAACTAGTACATGAATTTCATAATATTTAATAAACTTGTCATGGAATTACAAGGGACAAAAAAAACTTATCTAAAATTTATAAATTGTTCGAAACTATTGAAGGGTGTGCCACTTTCCACCCAACTATAGACACAATTTCTCCTAGTTTTTTCATAGCTGGTCACCCCTAGAAAGAGTATGATGTCATGAGAGGAACTTTTTTTACTAAACATATGAGAAAATATGAAGGCCACTCTCCTTCATCTACATGAACTCAACAAGCCAAGTCTTCAATCCACCAAGGGGGTTTCTCTTTCTATAAAGAGACTTAGCAGTTGTCATACATAGCACAAGGGAGACATTTTACTACCCATCACTCCCTCGGCGCTATCCCCTCTTAGTTGCTTCATTATTTCTTAGCCAATCACTAAAATTTTTAGCCCTATTTATCAGCCTGATTTGAAGACAATTTCCATTGGTTATTACCCCTAGAAAATATATTTGTTCACTTCTCTTTGTTATGCTAAGAACCAAAAGATTTTCTCACTCCTCTCCCTTTAGATTTGGTCTCCAAACCCCATCCTCTATGTCCGCTATTCTCTTCCCATGATTTTCCTCTTTTTCTTGCCTTTTACAACAACATTTCATGGGTCAAATCCCCTAATTTGTGGGTCAGATCAGAAAGGAGGAACAACCAACCACCAACTTGGTTGGTAATTAATATTTTCTAGGGTAGAGGACAGTTTTTGGTTTTGCACATTTTTAATTCAGCGGAGTACTACCTAGCATGGGTCATGTCAACCAGTCATGGTTCCCCTCACCATTCCCTCTCATGGCATCATAACCTGTGTAGGCAATCCCCTTCAGTAGTTTTTCAAAAATTTTCTTTTCTTTATTAATAACATAAATATTTACATCACATCTTTCAACAAAGCTTTATCATTTTTCAAAATCCATAGATAATAGATTTATCCATAGTATGTTAGCAATAATATAATTGTATTTACAATATAGGGGAAACAATGACATTACAATCCCATCCCCCTTAAAGGAGCATTTTCCTCGATGTTCTTTGCATCTCAACAACAATAGTCATGCCCCATCTTTCAACTACTTTAGCAATGTTTTTATTTTTCTTGGTATGGTCTTTCCCAAACTCCCGGCCTTTGTCACATGCCTACAATAATTTCAAACAACAAGTATATTAATCACAATTTCATGGAAAAACATTTTATTGTTATTCAAAACTCAAGAGGAAATATTCATATCAACACACTACTTATTAGTGAAATTTCATGGATCCACATCTAGTTGGATGTCTTACTAACTTGACCCATTGTTTCCTTGAAATACCCATTGTGTGCATGATCCCAACCAATAATTTACAAGAGTTATAAAATTTTCCCTCTTCCTTGTGGTCACTCACCCTCTAGGCCCATGATCAGGAATCCCCTTCTCTCCTATACATTCCCTCAGGTGATATATCTTTCCTTTATAACGATTTATTGCACAAGAAGAGTTTTTGAGACTTCACTCAGTCTTACAACCAAGATGTCCCTTAGACTTTATCTTCCAAGGAATACCTCTGACCTATGTTACCACAACACATATTCTATGGTGATCATGGATTATCACAGGGTTCTCATGTCACAACAATATCCTTTCCTCATGCTTTCCATCTTGACAACCATCATATGTCCCTCCATGACATATATTTCATCTTATATGTACCACATGCATACAGTAACCATGAGATACTATCATATATTTATCAAAATTTTCAAATATGTTACCTACATATTTCTAATTCCACATTTTCATTTTTAGATCTATTCCACACAGAACCAGATTCACAAGTATGAGATCTTACTTCTCATAACAATTTGGATCAACAAGAATTGGTCTTACTTATGGGATTACAACACTTCCCTATTCAAGACCCTTATTTCCTGCAATTTCAATACTCACACAACCAAACCATTGTTAGTTCTCATGCTCATTATACTTCCATTGCACACTTGCAGTGGCTCAAAAAAAAATTCAGAACTATGCATATTAACATTTAAATCATTTTTATCTATTCAACGATATAAAGAAAAAGGAAATATTCTTTCTTACACATGCATAATTTCATCATCCAAGATTTTCCAAATGAAATCAGACATTAAATGAGTTTAATCAATGTGATAATGTCCATGGTCACATTCACACACAATGCACCCTTGCATTGATCTCATATTACCACATTTCATGTTAGGCACTTTGCCCTAGAGTATTGGAACTCAACCAACCTATCACCAGAAGGATCATATATCCACATTCATTATTACAAAATGATTGTTCCTCCTACCTTGATTTGACCATAACCTCAAATAAGCACACCATGATATGAAATTAAAATTTCATAGGAATTCCTTCCAACATTCTTTATTCACTAATAACCAGGGTTCCAACATCTATGGCCACCTAGTTCCTCTCTTTACCATTATATAAATTCAATAGAGTATTAGAAGGCCCTCCTTCCATAATGGGAAGTCCATTTCATTCCCTCTCATGCAAACATACATTTCCTCAATGCATTCAATTCAATGTGTTGCTTATGAGCACTTTGGTTGCCAATGACTCCTGATTGGTCAATGTACCTAAAACACTATTGGTTCATGAATTTTTTTGCAAGGATTTTAATCATCCTCGACTGGAAGATATTTTCTCTCTCATTCAGTTTCTTCTTTTCTAAATCATACCTATCTTGGGTATCAATGACATACAATAACCAATCAAAATTATTTTAGCATCATTAAAATAATAAAATACTTTAGAAGGGATTCTTACCCAATCCCTTTCAATTCCCATGTCACATGAACATGAAATATTTTATCCTTGTTCTGGCTACTAGTATGATCTCTGATTTTAACTCATAAATGGTGCTTCAAGGGAACTCTTAAGGTCCCTTCAACTATATTTCAACAATAACCCTTTTTTAATGTATTCTCTTTCTGGGGCTGTCAACGATTGGCAGTTGTCCTTCCTCAACAACTCCAATATTTTCCTACACTTAATAGAAATCATCATAGTCAAAAACATATTAGATGTCATTGCACATACATTTCATCTAAATCAACAAGCATTATCAGAGATGTCCTAGCATATCTACATGTACTTCATCATATTACTCCTCAATGTGCTCACTAGTGCAACCATAAAATTAATTCAGTGTTGGGTATCCTACAATCATCAACATATTATTTTGTCACCCCAAAGAAGCACAATAAATTACAAGGAAAGGAGTTAAGGGATTATTCCCTCTTTTCCAACACCTCCTACACAATCTGGAACTTTTCATCTCAACTGAGTTATTGCCAAGGCCTCACTTCCTTCACTTAACATGTCTCAACCAATCCTATTCATTTAAACATACTTATTTGTTTATTTACCTTTTCTTCTGCAATTGTTCCTCTTTTAGATGTATAACTTTGTTAAGCAAATCAAAGTTTTTGGAGTGAGGAAAGTGTTTCTCCTTTCCTCCTCCTTTGCTTAAGAAATATGTCCCTCTTGGGATTTTCTTTCTCTATTTCTTGAACAGTTTCAACCAAGTTTCATATTGACTTCACTGGATATTTGAACATGCTACAACAATAAGATTTTTACCACAAATTAAGAACCAGTGCATTATGCACATTCACCAAAGAGAAAATCAGGTTGGTCAATATGAATTTCCATACCTTTTACTCATGCATGATATTTTAAAATGTAATCCAAGATTCTTGTACAAATATACTTTTTAGTCTATAGTCTAATTTTCCAACAGTCATTAAGATTATGACTCTATTCTCTTGATAGAGTTCTCACACAATTCTTCCACATGGAATTGTCTCATCATGGAAATTCCTTATTGCATATCCATCACTATATAATATGACCTCAACCTTGAGTCAACCTAATCTTTGTCATTTCATATTCTTACCCAATATTCCATAAGGAATTGCCAACATGCATCTGTATTATGCATTCATATTGTGCATTCACACATGCACATTTATTCCATCAATTTTCACTCACATTATTCTTTGATCACATGCTTTAGCATGTGATATGTGTGTCCACCATAGGCACACTTTATAGTTTCATTTCCATATCTATTTGAAAATTAATTATTTCATGATTATTCACAATAATTTACATGTAGTCTTTAAAGGACTAATCATTTTTCCTTTTATCATGACAACATGGCATCCCTGCTCATTTACTCTTTCATCAATTTATACTAGCTTTTCTTGAGGAAATGGTACACATCCTCTGCAATCTATTATTAAACAAAAAATAGTCACAACTCTTCAGAATAGAGTCATCCATGCATCCATGGTATTTATTCAATCCTAGCAAGTGCAATTCTTGCCTTACATTTCACTTATTCAGGAATTTGTATCACGTCTTTAGTATACACATACTCGTACATTATACATGTGCATCACTTGCACATTTTTATATCACTTATTCATATATATTTGGTCTTAATATCATTCTTCATACCAGGCAACCTTATAACATATTCAATCCATGAACTCAAGCATATACAAACATAGATAAATATTTAGTATGCAAGTTCATTTATTTCACCTCTTTCCATGTCATTCACACACATGGGCATTTCAAACTTCTAACACCTTCCTCCTAGATATATTACAACCATTATTATGATAGTCTCGTAGGAGTACTTAGCATTATGTTTGCTTCTCTATTGAGATCTTACACTCATTCACATGGAAAGTCTCGCAGACATATTCATAATTATGTTTCCCTTTCTATATGACAACAACCAATAAGAAAACACTCTTGCTCCAACTGCTATAAAATTATTCCACAAACCAGAAATACAATCTGGGCAATTTCAACAATGCCTAAGGAAACAAGTTAGCCAATATAGCTTATCTTCATGCCTCAAACCATTCTTGGTCAATTTACCCTTTCTATCAAAGGAGTTCCTTTCTATATTCCCCCTTGCTACTAATTAAGCATACCAATCCATACCTATATGGCTACCATCCACCTCTGGATGTCAATCTGACCCACTGGTCATATAGAAATGCCCCAACACTTCCTTTATGACATTCAAGATCAACATTTCATTAACCATTCTACCTTTTCCTTATAAGGTAACATGCCATCAATATCATCAACATTTTACTTATTCTAATATAATAAGATCATTACTAACCATACAATATATAAGATCACCATATTTTACGTCTAATAACATACTATAATAATATATATATACATGTTATATACATCCTCAATCTTTTCCATATGCATTCTAGCATATCCTTATACACCAAACATTTTACCCATGCCTACAGTGTAGATGTATTCCGTCTATTTTCCTTTTGCATTCACTTGCATATGAAATATTTTTGATCAATAGGTATATACACTATCTTTCGTATAGTCATGAGCTCATAAGTTGGCTCAAGTGCTCATATCACTTGCTTCCTTAACAAGGACTACCCAAAGTCCAATGAACTCCCTTTTCTTTTTTCCTATCGATATTTTTCTAGTAACAACTTTTAATCATCACGGGTCAAGTAAACTGACCTTACATATTTTCCATTAAGCCTCTAATCATGAGGAACTATACATATAGGATTTTCCCTTTTATTAAAGAAACAATTTATTATTTCCAAGGGTTCTATCACTCATTAAATTCCTTTAACCATAAGGAATTTTCTATAAGGTTCTTGTCCCTTATATAAACAATAATAATAAATTCCAGAGGATTCAACTGCCCATGCTTTGAGGAAACATTACAATCACATGTTCATCCATCTCTTGGGCTTGATAAACCCTTAACATGACTCTTCCATTTTCATTCGTTCTCATTCAGGTTCAACCATTAATGCTTGTTAGTGTATTCCCACTCCTGTAGGAGTAGCTATCATAAAGAAACAACATGCTCCTTCTGTTGCAAATCAACATGTAAATTTTTCGTTGTAAGAAATTTCAATCGAGGAGATTGTACAGATAATAGATAAATGTTTTCCAATGCAGAGGAAATTCTAACAAGATTGTTTTGTTCTTGTTATTTCTATCCCATCCATGCCTAGTGTTGTTTCCTTCTGTGATACCACTCTATAAGACAACCAACCCCCTAAGTAAATTTTTAAGAGATGGGGTATTAAATTTTAACTTTTCCTCAACCATCTCAAAACCTCATCTAGAGGCTACCATCATGTTATACTCATCAAGAGCTTTCCAATGACTATAACCATGCTTAGAACTGCGCTTTGGATCAAAGTTACAATCTCTCCAATGTTTTTAGAATTTCATTCATTGAGTTCATATTTAGTGCCATGTGAAAACCATGTGGTTCCCCGTCAATAGTTTCATCTGACATGGAATTTGCTACCTGACCCATTTGAATCCTCTGTCCACTAGTTCAGAGATATGCTTCTTCATCAAAGTATTCCCATCAGGGTTAAAAGAGTTCTAACACTCAATCCACTCCGACCGTCTCTCTTGGACCATATGCACTCTAATAGGTTTGACCTACTGGTCCAATAACCCTCGGGGTTGGGAAAACAACAGCTTTGATCACCTCAAAGTTTCCAACTCAAACGATGGTTAACGACCTTTCTCATGCTCCAGATGCACTTAGCTTATGTGGGACCATTGGAGGTCTATGACTGAGATTGAATCTTTCCTTCCTCCTTGGGAACTCTTTCCACCATGTATCTATGTTGTGACACATGGGTCAATATCTAATTGACACATGGACCCATCATGATGTGCAATTTAACCATATGGTACAAAGGCTCGATTGACTAGAAGTTAACACTTTTCCATTTCTTATAAACTGATTAAGCTACTTAATCGATACTTTCTTAAAATACCAATCCTCAGTATTAAATTATTTAATCATCATTAGGGATAATCAGTCTTCATTTATTAATTAACCCCCCCCCCCACTGTAAATACATTTTTACTTAGCCTAATATACTAGCCTGGTAATTAATGAGGATTTACTTTCTCTCCAAAACAGTTTAGTGCTAAATTAATTGATCCGGATTTTATGAGAAGAATGAAATGAATACATATTATTAAAATATGCTTAAAAAAAATAACAGAGATACCGTAAAATTGGTTTTCTATTCAATAAGTAAATAAGATGAAACTGTAAAATGCAGCGAGAAACAAGCTTGTTGGAATGGTGGTGGCTTATCTCTAAGAAGAGATGTGACAGTTGTGATCATTCGCAAGAAGATCATTACAATGAGGCTCTGAAGGCCTTTTTGCAATAAACAGGAATGTCAACAACCATAGACATCCAAAAACCTAACCCTAGGAGATGAAGCGCCAAAATTCATGTGGGCTACGTTTGGGTAAGTTAGTACATCAACTTCCCGGGGTAGTCACTGTTGCATACGATCTCCATTTTAGGTGCATGATATCTCGTTGGAAAGGTATCATTGAGGAGATTCATTTTGGGGGCTCAATCATAGCCTTTGGCTATCATTGAGAAGCTATATCCCAAAAAACCTTCATTTAGGCCCTCAAAATGACCCCGAAAGTTAAAAGCTGCTAAAAATAGTAAATTGCCAAAATTGACAGAAAATTGTTTTGAGCGAGTTGGAAAAGGTGGGTGGCCACTGATATCCACCTGGATCAATCCTAAATCCTTAGGAATAAATGGTCTCCATTTCATTGATTCCCCCCATCAGATGAGGAAATTTCAGTTGAATTTAGCCCCGAGTGAGCCACTTGCCTTGGTGTAGGAGCTGCCCTGCTTTGACGACTCGATAAATATGGATCATTTGATGTCGAGTTCCCTTGATCTGTGTGTCCAAAATATGATCATTGGATCCCTGTTTCATGTATTTAGGGTTGATATCTGTTGGTTTCAACTATTGTTCTATCTCTGAGGTGTCCAATAATGGTGGGAAATATGGCTAAAGGAGAACCACGTTGAAGACTGGGTGCAGGCCAAGGAAAGGGGGAATGTTGAGCTAAAAATCATTGTCACCCATAGCCTTGGTGATGGTGTACAACCCATAACAGAGTGGGAGAATCTTTTGATTAGGCCCTGTAAGGTGTTCTTTCTGCAAGTGCAACCAAACTTTGTCTCCCACTTGAAACTTATGTGGCACCCAATGTTAATCATGGAATTGCTTGTACTTGGCATTAGACTTCTGTAGAATATCCTGAACCTATTGGGAGATGTGCTATATCCTCTCAATAAACTGGGTGGTTTTATCATATTTTGGTGGAGCAAGGGACGATTCATTCGAGGTGGTCACCGGGGGTAGTGTAATATCCATGGGGCCCAATGGTTGGAATCCCAACCCCACCTAAAAGGGGTTGTGGCCAATGGAGCTATGTGGGGCTCAGTTTTAGATATGTTGGACTCTCATCCCATGTATGGGGTTTTTTTGAATTGTACATGCATAGGATATGTACGATCATCTGATTGATGACCTCAGTCTGGCCATCTATCTAGGGGTGAAAGGTAGTGGATTTGGTGAGCTTGGTATCTAGTAGTGACCAAAGGCTCGACCATAATGTGTTGAGGAACCGAATGTCACGGTCTGAGATGATGGTTTGTGTGATCCCAAAATGTACCCATACTTGTTCAAAGAAGAGCTTGGTAGTGGCTTCTACTGTGATGTTGTTCTTCCAGGCAGCTAGAATTACCATCTTGGAAAAGTGATCAGCAACCACAAAAATACAGTCATTTCCACTCTTGGAGTATGAGAGGCCCGACATGTAGTCCATTGATAAGGATTCCCATGGCCTATCATGAGTAGGCAGAGGGGTGTATATTCCTTGTTTCTTAGTGGTCGGTTTGGAAATAACGCAGGCAGTGCAACACCTGATATACTTTCTGACATCTTGTCGAAGTTTCAGCCAATAGAAATGTTTTTGCAGCACTACCACTATCTTTTCTATGCCAAAGTGTCCTTCCACCCAACTGTAGTGAGCTTCCCAAATCATCTTCGCATGCTCGCTGGATGGAACAAAGAGATGGCCCAAATGGCACAACAACCCATATTGAATATGGAAATTAGCGACCACTAAGTTGGTATCCAACATTTGGTAGGTGGTGAAGAAGTCAGGGTCTATCTCATAGAGGTGGGGCCATCTGGAGGTCTCATGGCCATAAGATTCTAGCACCGTGGTGAGTTCTGCAACTGGAGGTTGACTGAGGAAATCAAAAAATCAGTTGGTACTTCTTGTTTTATACTTGATGTTGAGGTGGAAATGATGTAAGTATGTGGACCACTTATGATGGTGGTCATTTTGCAATTTTCCTTGGGGTTGCATGAACTGTAGTGGCTTGTGATCAGTGTGGATGATTGTCTCCTTCCCAAGAATGTAATGTCTCCACTAGCCATAGGCTTGAACAATGGAGTACATTTCTTTGTCATAAGTACAGTACTTACAGAAAACATCTGATAGTGTCTCACTATGATATGCCATGGGGTGGCCGTGTTGAGTGAGAATGGTGCCCACAACATAGTCTGAAGCATCTGTCTCGATCTCAAAGGGATGTTGCAGGTCCGATAATGAAAGTACTGGGGATGAGAATAAATGCTACTTCAATTCATCGAAGGCTTGTTGTTGGGACATTCCCCACACAAATTTTTCCTTACCTCCACCCCTGGTTACTTGGATGAGGGCCCATGCGATATGAGAGAATCCCAACACAAACCTGCGATAGAAATTGGTGAGGCCCATGAAGCTTCGAAGTTCAGTGAGTGTGGTTGGGGCTTGCCAGTCACAAATGACCTAGATTTTGGCTAGATCCACATGCACACCATGTTGATCAACGATGTAGCCTAAGTAATGGACCATGTCGATGCCGAAGGATCATTTTTCCAAGTTTGCATATAGTTTGTGCTGTCGCAATGTGTGAAGAACCTGCTGAATATGATGCAAGTGTTCCACCCAAGTCTTGTTGTAGATGAGGATGTCATCCAGATACACCACTAAAAAATTATTGGTGAAAGGTCCTAGGATATGGTCCATCATCCTCATAAACTTTGTTGGATCATTTATCAAACCAAAGGGCATGACCAACCATTCAAAAATACCTTCTTTTGAATTGAAGGCAGTTTTCCATACATCAGTTTGTTTTATTGGGACTTTGTCATAGCCAAACTTCATATCAATATTATTGAAGTATTTCCCCCCCGTGAGTTGATCAAGGAGGTTGTTGATTTGGGGAATTGGGTATCAGTTTCAGAATTTGATTTTATTTAGGGCCCAGTAATCAGTGCAGAGTCGCCAAGTCCTATCTTTCTTCTACACCAACATGATTGGGCTCTCATAAGGCGATGAAATGGGATGTATGTTCCCCTTTTGGAGTAGTTCTTGAATATACTTCTTAATCTCCTCATTTTCTAACAGAGAGCAACAGTAGACTGTCCCATTGGGTAGTAGTCCACCTGGGGTCAGATCGATGGGATGCTTGACCTGGAAATGCATAGGTACCCTAGTAGGAGACGAGAATATATCTGAGTATTCTTCCACAACCTTATCCAATTTCTTCTTTTGTGTGGAGAGATCAACCATGGAGGCCCTAGATGTGGCTGTGATCTTTTTCTCACTCTGAGAGCGAATCACGAAGAAGACAAATTTACCTGTCTGAGAGATGACCTTCTTTCATTGCTTGGCAGAGATCAAAGAAATAGCACTAGGTGGCACTCCCTCCGGTATCCTGTACATTTTCCTTTTCAAAGTAATAATAAAACTACAAGGCCGAGAATCATATACAACATGATGCTTCCATAAATAAGGTTGGCCCAAAAGAACATTACAAACTTCAAGAGGAGAAACATCACACAATACCTTATCTTTGAAGGGATTGATGTTGTATGATAGTCAACACTATTGGCTAACGCAAAGATCGCTTTCTTGGTGGAGCCATCCAATGGTGTAGGTTTGTGGGTGCGACATTGTTGGCAGGGCCAACTGCTTGATGACTTCTGATGAGATGAGGTTCTTCTAGCTACCTCTATCAATGATGAAGTGTAGCGGGGTGCCTTTTACCCACATCTGTGAATGGAAGAGGCATTCTCCTTATTCTATCTCATCTGGTTCACCAGGCTGGATCTTGGTGGTAGCAATGGTGGCACTAGGTTCCGCATCAATAATCGATCTTCCCCTTTCTGGTTCTAACTCAGAGTCATAATCCGCATCTAATTCATAGGATTTCACTTCTGCCACCAACGACTGCTTTGAGTGGTAGTAAGCAGTGTTATTCCAAGGGATCTTATGGAAGTCACACCACTTCCCAATATCTTTCTTTGTCTTTCTGGTTTCCTTCTTTGCTTGTAGCTATAAATAATGAGGGTTCCTCTGTTTCCTTTTGCTCACAAAAAGTTTCCCACCATCTTTAACATGGGGAATTGGGTGCATTTGGGTACTTTACAATGAAATCAGTTATATTATGATATAATTAATTAATTGAATTATAATGTGTTTTTAACCTGGATAATTAATGATCTAGGTGGATATCGATGGCCACCCACCTTGTCCAACTCGCTCAAAACAATTTTCTCACAATTTTGGCAATTTACTATTTTTATCAATTTTTAAGTTCCAGGGCCATTTTGACATAATATCCAGACAATTTTTGTTTGTTTAAATTCTTTTTCCAGAAGATTACATTTCTTGGAAATAAAATCCATCATGGTAAAACTATGGTTTTACCAGAAATTACTATCCTCCTCTTTTTATGCATGTGTTTTCTATTTTTAGGGAATAATTATTGTTTCCAATTCTTTTCCCTTTGGACATTAATTTACTGTGTAATTTCTAGTAGAAATTATTTTCTTACCATATACTCATGAAACTTAGTTAATCACAATGCATTCAATTCCCAATTTCTTTTATCTCAATTTAGGAACTTGAATTTTATTTCTCCTTCTTTCTTTGTCATTTTTTTTAATTACTTCTCCTCTCTTCAATATTTGAGTTATTTTCCTAAGTTCAAACATAGATATGAACCTCTAAAATTCTAAAACCTGGCATATTTTCCAAGCCAACAGAGTGGCCAAGGCCAACTAACCAATATTCAAGTTTATATCAGCAAATGTATTTCCTATTACCTAGTTGTTTTGTGATTTCTTTAGTGGCTCAAGCTTTTACTAAAACTTAGGTATTTTTCCACATCACAGGGTCTTCACTAAATGGACCTATGACATAGCACCTACATTCGTGGGATGTTAAATAATACCCCTAATTTCACTAGATATTGATAAAAAGAACCAAAAATCATTTCATTGAACCCCCCTCCCAATACATCTTTCCAATAAAAGAAACCCCTATTTTTACTAGATACCCCTTTTTGTATCCCCCAATACCTATAAACCCCCTCGATACCCCACATCCCCCCCTAATACCTACAATATATTGAATCTAGTTTTCACAATTAAAAACCCCCCTTTATGAATGATCATGATAAGATATTAATCACAAGGTGAAGCCCCCATGATCCACATAAATTATTATCAATGGCCAACCAACACTTTGCTCATACTTTGAGTAACAAAAATTTATTAACAAACTCCCTTTCCAAACAAAGACAAGTAGTAAACCAACAAAATAATTTGTTTTCCTAGATATTATTTCAAATTCACAGTCATTCAAATAATTAGAGTGACAATTCCAATATTGGAATAAGATGACAAAATCTTCAAATAACTAATACATGAATTTCATAATATTTAATAAACTTGTCATGGCATTACAAGGAACATAAAACACTTATTTGAAATTTAGAAATTGTTGGCAACTACTGAAGGGTGTGCCACTTTCCACCCAACCATAGGCACAACTACTCCTAGTGTTTTTACAGTTGGCCACCCCCCAGCCAGAGTATGATGCCATGACATAAACTTATTTTACTCAACATATGAGAAAAGATGAAGGCCACTCTCTTTCATCTACAAAAACTTAATGATCCAAGTATTCAATTCACCAAGAAAGGTGGGTACTATTTTCATAAAGAGCTTTAACAGTTGTCATACACACACAAGGGAGGCCTTTCACTGCCCAACAGTTTCTCAGTTCCATACCCTCTTATTTCCTTCATGATTTCTTATCCAATCACTAAAATTTTGTAGCCCCATTTATCATCCCGATTTGAAGACAATTTCCATTAGTTCCTGCCCCCAGAAAATGTATTTCTTCACTTCTATTTGTTTTTCTAAGAACCATAAGAGTTTCTCACTCTTCTCCCTTTATATTTTCTCTCCATAACCCATCCTCTATGTCCCCTCTCCTCCACCTATGATTTTCCTCTTTTTCTTTCCTTCTACAACAAGATTTCATGGGTCAAATCTCCCAATTCGTGGGTCAGGTCAGAAACTTCTAGATGAGAACTATGTCCTTTCTCTCATTTATTTCTAAGGAGGACCAACCAACCACCAGCTTGACTAGTAATTAATTTTTTCTAGGTCAGAGGATGATTTTGGGTTTTGAACATTTTTAATTCAACAGAGTACTACCTAGGAGGGGTTATCTCAAATAGTCATGGTTCTCCTCACCATTCCCTCTCATGGAATCATAACCTGTGTAGGAAATCCCCTTCAATAGTTGTTCAACATTTTCCTTTTTTTTATTAATAACATAAATATTTACTTCACATCCTTTAGCAAAGTTTGATCATCTTTCAAAATCCACACATAACATATCTATCAATAGTCTTTTAGCAATAATAGAATTATATTTACAATCTAGGGGAAACATGGGTATTACACTCAATGAGTCACTAAGGTGGAAATACATATATAACACTCCTCTTCTAACTTTGAATAAATAAGAATTTCATATAAGAATATAATGAAAAAATTATCCATGCAATTTCTAAATATTCCATTCATTAAGAACATGAAGGTAGTTTATGAATTTGTTAGTCCAAATGGCACCACTACAAATTCATAGTGCCTATATATGGTTCTAAAATTTTTCTTATTTATGTCGACATCCTTTATCCTTATTTGATGGTAGCTTGGAATCCTAACATATATCATTGAAAACCTATTTTCTCCTCTTATCTAATCAAATAGGTCATC
Source organism: Picea glauca (assembly GCA_000966675.3). Classification (NCBI taxonomy): domain Eukaryota; kingdom Viridiplantae; phylum Streptophyta; class Pinopsida; order Pinales; family Pinaceae; genus Picea; species Picea glauca. The sequence goes on along the minus strand of JZKD02S0667571.1, from coordinate 558,550 downwards.
AATTCTAGGTAGAGGATATTTATTTCTCACATTTACCTTGTTCAGTTGTCTAAATAAATTCACAACCACAAATTTGATCTTCATTTTCCACAAAGAATATTAGTTCTCCCCAAGGATATACACTTTGGAATGTACATACCTTCTTCAACAATTCTTCTAATTGCATTATCAACTCCTTGAATTTGGGTGTACTCATTCTGTATGGAGTCTTAGACACTGGAGAAGTTCCATAATTCAAATCAACAGAGAAATCGATATCTCTTTTCGGTGGTAAACTTGGTATTTCCCCAAATAGATATGCATACTCCTACAACATTGGAAAGTCCTCAATATTTTGGCTTATACACTTTCCTAGCTCTTCCACATGAGTTGCATACAGTTGTCACTCTTTCTTGAAGAAATTATTTAATTGTAAGGATGAGATATCCCTTATAGAAATGGATTTGGGAATTCCTTTCATTGTCCATTGTTTTTCTCCTCCATCAAGACAAGTTAAATTATTATTATGATAATCTAGGATAGCATGATTCACATCCAATTATTCCATTCCAATAAGAACATCATATGAACCAAGTAGTATTATTTTTAGGTCTGCAATAGTGTTCACACCATCTATATCTAATGGGAAGTCTTTGAAAATCTCATTAGTTTTTTTTTTTGTTCCAAAATCCAATTGAACCAACCATGATTTCTCATGCTTACTTCTTTTCAAATAAAATATTTCAACCAAATCAATTAAAATTCCAATAGGTTGATTGGAAATCTTACCTTCAACATCAATCATCTTTTACTAATGATCTACCTATCAATTTTCTAGGGTAGTGGTAATAATTTCCAAAAGGAAAATATGGGGAGAGGAAAAGAAGTAGAAAGAGAGAGAAGATAAAAATATATTGGAATGTTCCTGTCCACATATTCCACTATAGTTTCCTCCTATATTTTTTTTACATTCCTTTTTTTACCTTCCTTTAGAGGGAAATCTCTATACAAATGGTTTCCTTCACATCTCCAACATTTTATTTCCTACCTTGCCATGTTTGTTGAGGATTCTACCATATTATATCAACTCTGAGTTGGCTTGCTCCATTGATATGTATTCAGGTTGTTCATGAAGAAAGGAGGTTGAAATCCCTTCTTCCTCTATATTGCTTGTCCTATTTCTTATCTCTCCCAAAATTTTGAAAATATTCTCTGCCTTTGCTATGGTCATACAAGTATTTATCCTTCCTAATTGTCTCTTCAATAGTATTACATTCATCAAACTGAATTTTCTTTGTAGAAATTAGGAGCCTCTATATTTTTTCCTCCTCATATTTAATATAGCTAACATACCTCAATAGCCCCAAAAAGTTACTTTCATGTTCTTCCATAGTCATATTGCCCAACTTGAGTTTGAAAAATTCCTACATCTTCTTGTCATAATTATTCTTAGAAAGATACTTCTACTAGAAATATTTCTTAAACTGTTGCCAAGAAATTATCCTCTAATCAATGTTCTTAACTTGCATCAACTAGTCCCATCACATACAATATTTCCATTGTAGTTTGTATATGGCGATTCTAGCTTCTAGATTGGATGAATAACTATGCAACTGATATTATTTCCTTATTCCCAACAACCAATCTCTAACATCATTTCCCATATGATTTTCACCATCAAATTTTGGTGTTTTTATCTTTCTAATATCTCCTTGCAATTGGTTTTCCCCGTGCCTTCTCCTTTGATGTTTGAATGGAGACACTTTTGGCTTATTTTGTGATTCTTTGGATGCATGTGGAACCCTCATTGAATGTGTTGATGAATAATGATGCCTTCGATTTTTGGTAGAACTTCTTGAGTGCTTGGATATTCCATGGTTTTCTCTTCTTGAATGAGCTGTACCTCCTTACTTATACCTTGAACTTGATTCATTCTTCATTTTCTTTTGCAAATGATATAATATTTGTAGTGGCTAAGCGTTTATATAGTTTTTCTCCTCTTCATATTTTAACATCCTTTCATTATTATTATTATTATTATTATTATTATTATTATTATTATTATTATTATTATTATGTATGTACCTCTATATTCAAGATCCTTATATGCTCTACTAGCTCCAATGACTCCATTCTCTTTCTATGCTCATTGGATTCTATCTCTTCTATGTTGATAGTTAATCCTATAATTTATTCTTCATGGATATCGGGTCTTTTGCCATCTTCTATGTCTCCTCTTTAATAATATTATTCAATTCTATTCTTTAATTGTCCTCATAATATATTTGACTCTACAAGAAGTGTGCATACCAATAAAATTGTTAGATACATCTCAATTCCAGCCCTATATCATTTTCTTTGAAATGTTGGTAATTATGTACTTCATCAGTTTTATCAAATCAAGGATATTTCCATGTTTCTTCTAACATTCAAAATAATTATAAATAAATTATCCAAGATTTAAACCATCAAAAATTTCCCCCTATGAATTATCCTTCCAATGACTACACCCGTACCCAAATTAGGCTTCTAAATCGTGAGTTATGGCTCTATATAGTCCTTTCTCCTCATGGACATTTTGTTAAACATTTATCCTACATACTACATTTTCCAAAAACAATTACAAAGCCAACTTTGAAATTTAGGGATTTATTCATTTATACCTCTATAAGCTACCCAAATACACTAATGGCCTTCCAATATGGTAATTGCAACACTTAATTCACCATTTTCAAGCTTCAAACACTATTTTTTCCAATTATTCTCATGGAGAAATTTTTTCAAACACTTGTTACACAACTAAAATTTATTCATATACAGCTGACTTCTAGCCCATAAAATACTAGTATTATATCCAATAGCTCTAATACCATTCTATAATGTACCAATACCCTCTATGCACTTTGAGGATAAGGGGTACTCTTTTAACCATCCAAATTCATACCAATTTTCTATAGAACCGAACTCATTGTTTTGTTATTAACTAATTACCATATACAAGCATGATAATATAGATGTATGAAAAATGATGAAATACATCAATTATACATGATACCACAATTACAAAAGTAGGATAATATAAGCAGTCAGAATTGGAAAAAAGTGGAAATTAATTCAAACCATGACATAAACCATAAAAATACTACATTAATTCAACACAATTCACAGGTACAATTAGAAACTCTTATCTATCTAGAAATTATCCACCAACTGGTTTCAAAAAGACAGATGTTCCACCTAGCCATATGATCCCTGCTACAGTATTTATCTATGCAATAAAGGCCACCCCCAAGACAATTCTATGAAGCCAGAAGGGTAAACTCTTCCTATGGATGGCTTTTATTTCTCTTCTCATATACCAATTCCTAGGTTCATAGTAAATAATTACACCTATGGTAATTCCAAATCCACATCCCTCTTCCCCATCAGGGATGATTTTAAGGATGGAAATTTATTTTAAAATTTAGAAACCTTGGCGAATATTATTAATCCTTCATATGCTAACTATAAATGATTGGCGATTTTTTGTAAAAATATTCAAATTTCTAAGTATTTTATATAGTTTTTATAAAATTTTGGCGATTTTTTAGGTAAAATAATTTTATCCTATAGAATTTGGGCGAATCATTTTTAAAATAGTGAATCTTGTTTTTGGAAAAACTATGGAAAATTAGCCCATGAGCGAAATTTAGCCCCTAAAATCATCCTTGTTCCCCATCATCCTAAAAAATACAGAGAATGGAATCCCCTTCTCTACTTCATAATCCCTCAATATATCCAACTCCCCTCTAGGGCTCCAACATAGGTTGTCCATGAAATATCATTGTTGGGATTTCAGGGAATCGTTAGTTGTAGCCAATTTCTGAATGACAATAGTTGACAACCACAATTATCACATAATTCATGGTTGGAGATTTCCATAATTTGAATATGATATTCCCATGATACTTATCTCAAGGATAAGTCTCTCAATTCCCCAACCAAATGGTAATTTGTAAGTAATTTGAACTTTTGTAGTTCAAGTCTCAATAATGCGAATGACAACCAACATTCAAGCTCTCTCTCTCTCATTCATTCTATTGAATAATAGTTCACTTGCATGGAAAAATATAAATATTTAATTTTTGTGGCATGAATGGGGTGCATAACCTTATGGAGAACTACATACCTCCTTTTGATGTGAACCCGGGGGTGATTAGTTTCCAATGACGATTTTGGTTTCTATCACTTTTTCAAAGGGTTAGTTAGAGATCGTTTTTACTTGAGCGGGTTGCAATAAAAGGTAAAATTGAAGACTTTATAGACTTGAATCAAAATTGAATTAAATCCTCTTTATATTTCTTATGTGTTACGTGTCATTCTTGCATTTAATAATCAATGTGTGGAAATTCATGAAAGAAACATAACAACAAAAACACATAAGAGAGATGGCACTTCCCTTGATAACAGAGTTCACCCGTTGCGGGATACGTCTCTTGGTCTATCTCCAAAGCTTGACCACTTTACTCTCCTCACTGCAATGAAGTCTCTCCTTGACAAGTTGTAAGTCCAAAGTCCCCTTTCGGTGATGGAAAAAAGAGATCGTAATGTGATCATGAATGTTTACAAGCTTCACAATTTCTCATGCTCATGAGGCATCCATGATGCTGACATGGACATCATCCCACATAATCAAGACATAAAAGAGGAAGAATAAGAAATGGCCCCCATCATCATGGAACCATAGAATGCCTTAGATATTCTTCCCAGATCCAAGTGTGTATGAAACCCATACTCAGATCCCGAAAACTATGAGATTCTTGACTGCTTTGTTGGTCACTTATCATCCAAGGGCCACGATTTATCCTTCACATGTAGATGATATGTTTATGTGTAAGAAGAGAAGAAAGAAAGAAGTAGAAGGAATAAGATGGTTTTGTTGCCTTGTTGTAACCTCTGCACGTTCTTTCAGACATGTATCAAGCATACTATGTTGCAACATTCAATGAGAAAACACCATATTAAAAAGCATGCTTACATTGGATCTTCCAGAATTTAGCTTGCTAATCAGAGTCTCTGGTAGAGAAACAAACATCGCCATTGGATTTGTGGCATCGAATTACCCAAAAATGACTGTCAAAGTATCTCTATCGAACTCTGGCATCTCCAAATTCCCTTTGGCTCTATGCATTAGAAAGTGTGCCTTCACTCTGCATTAGTGACTATGTAAATTAATTGAATTCTATTCCATCCATACGGCCTCTGGGTGCCCCCTCCCAGAACTGGAAACAATTCAGTCTTAAAATCTTTTTCTCTTGCAGATAAACCAATGGACGGCCAGTAGGTCGATTGGTATTTCAGGAAATGTTTAAAATATTCTCTTGACCCTTTTGGTTGTAACTACAACTATGTTAGGGTGGGGGTTCACCAAAATAGCCGCTGAAAAGGCACCGGTCTGTAAGTACCTGCCACCGACACCCTATACTTAATACTCGATCGTTGAAAGAATCTTGATCACCAGATCTAGTGTCATCCGATCCGACGGTTGGATTTTTATTTTGATTTTGATTAGATTCTAGCTCTCATTGAGATTTTTTTGTCTCCCATGTGTCACATTTCCACATCATATTCCACATTTTGTTTGGATTCCATGTCCTGTATGACCTGCCATGTGGCACTTTCTGTCACAAACCCACTACGACAACCTAGATTTTTTGTCTTTTCTTCGAGGAACAAAATCCCCAAATTTCAATGGGCCTAGTGCAGACCATCCCTTCTCTTATCCTCCTCCATGTGATCATTGGCTATGACCACAAGCCTTACCAAAAGGCACTTCCAACATTTCTGTTTCAGGATTTTTGTGAGCGAGCTCTCCCTAGCTCCCTGTCCCTTGAAATGCCGAAACCCAAAATGGGGTTAACGAACTCCATGGCTCCCCTTTTTCCTACTCCATTCGATCACCTCAGTGAACACACGCTAACACCAAATGGCGCTACCAGAACTCGACTTTCAAGATTCCTATTGCAAGGAACCCTTGTTCCTTCAATCCTCGAAACCTGAAATCCCGGTATCATCTAGATCTATGGTCCAAATCGTCGACTTGATCAATGGCCCAGATTAAATCCCGACATTCTACCTTTCGAGATTTTGGTGGGGCCTTCACTCCTATCTCCTCGATCTCTAGAACCATGGTGGCTTTAGATCTTCACCACATGTCCTCTATACATGGACTATCCAGATTCTTTCGACACCCAAAATGTCGATTCTCAAGTTTAGACCCTTGATTAACTACTAGCGCCTACCTCCTGCTTCTACCACATGACCCTGTCCTGTGACCTAGGGCTCCTCCATAGAGCACGTCGGGGTTTCGTATACCAGGATTTCGTGACTTGCGAAGATGAGGGGTCTTTCCCTCTGGTTTACCGAGTGCCGAAATGCCGAAACTTATTCACACTAAACTGACTCATTCATAGAACACGTTGGGGTTTCGTATACTGGGATTTCGTGACTTGCAAAGACGAGGGGTCTTGCCCTCTGGTTTCCCAGGTAATGAAACACTGAAACTTATTCATGCTAAACTGATTCGGGGTTTTGTATACCGAGATTTCATGACTGGAAAAAATGATGGGTCTTTCCCTTTGGTTTCCCAGGTGCTAAAATGCCAAAACTTATTGACGCTAAACCGATTTGGGGTTTTGTATACCAGGATTTTGCGACTGGTGAAAATGAGGGGTCTTTCCCTTTGGTTTCCCAGGTGCTGAAATGCCAAAACTTATTCACGCTAAACCGATTCGGGGTTTCATATACTGGGATTTCACGACTGGCGAAAATGATGGGTCTTGCCCTTTGGTTTCCTGGGTGCCGAAATGCCGAAACTTATTCACGCTAAACCGATTCAGGGTTTTGTATATTGGGATTTCATGACTGGAAAAAATGAGGGGTATTTCCCTTTGGTTTCCCGGGTGCCGAAACGCCAAAACTTATTCACGCTAAACTGATTCAGGGTATTTTTGAAAGGATTTTGACCATTCGTCTACCAAATGATGGGGTATTCTCTTTCGATAACTAGACTCGCTGTCCTTTCTGAGCTTGAATCACGAGATTCAACCTCTCGGAGCTTCAAACCCCTCATGACTTCGAAACCTAAGAGAACTACTCTCTCTTGTACAAGGTTTCCAGACTCAGATCACATGATCCTTCAGAGGGTTCTTGGGTAATTTTCCCTAGGCTTGGTGACTTGACTGAAAATCCTTCCTAATTCACTGAGCTATGAACTCTATGATAGGGGTAAGGTAAACTCATGGGTTTACTATAATGGTAGTATTTTCAATGACCTCACTCCGGCTCTGGAATGCGAGGAAATTTCCTGGGATGAGGTGCCTTTGGGAAATCAAACCAGGACATAGCGTGAGTCAAGTAGATGGGACAAATCTCAAGGAAACAGACTCGTATTCTGAACTTATTCATCCTATACATAAACCGATTATGGTCATATAAATATAAGCATGCATCCATTATTTCCAATCAAAACACAAGGAAAACACTTCTATATAGAAACCATTTATGAGCGTATAAACATGAGCATGCGTTTGCGATATTCAATTCAAAATACAAGACATAACACTTATCAGAAAACACCAGACGTGATGCGACTGCTGAGAGGGGTGCTCGTTTCCACCCAACCGTAGGCTCATTGACTCCAGACGGATTTACCACTAGACACCCGTGAGCCAGACAACGATGATTGAGATTCAGTCTCATGCTTCCAGTTCAATGGATGTCAAGGACAAAGGTTACTCTCCTTCTCCTCTATTCAGAACTCCTCAGTATTTCCAGGGTTCCTCCTAGTTCTCTTTCGCGATCCCTATCGCGTGTGTTCTCTCTTCCCCCTTCCCCACACTTCCTTTCTTTCCTTTTCTACAAGATTGTGTGTGGCACGAATTCCCCTATCCGTGGTCAGGTCTGAGAGCTTCTGTAGATGGGTGGTTCACCCCCATCCCCTCATTAACTCTTGAGGATCCTCCCCACCTACCATCCTGACGGTTAATTCATTCTAGGGTTAGAGAGTTTCTCTTGGTCTTTGAGCAAGTAAAACCCAGTACGGTATTGGTTCGGTGGAAGTTAACGCAACCATCCCAGGTCCCTTCCACCACCTATCACTAGCCATCGTGGTCTCTTTTAGCACATCCCCTCCCCAATAGTCGTGCAACACATATTCATAACATAATTTACATTCATCGACCTTTTATACAAAGGTCCATCAAATCAAACATTCACATCTTTGAGTTTGCCATAGTTCTTGGCCAATATAATTATTTTTACAGACTGGGGGAAACAAGGTGTTACAATTCCGTCCCCCTGAAAGGAACATTGTCCTCGATGTTCTATCTATCAATATGACGTGTATGTATAGAAGTAAACAAAATCGGATATGCCCGTTTCATGGCATCTTCCATTTCCCATGTAGCCTCATCTGGGCCAAAATGTTTCCACTACACCTTGACCTGTGCAATGGTTCGATTCCTTAGTGGGGTTTCCTTTCTATCCAGTATGCATTGAGGTTCGTGTAGGAATTATCCCTTCGGTTCCACCTGGATCATAGACCAACCAATTATATGATTAGAATCGTGTATATAATTCTTCAATAATGAAACATGGAAAGCATTATGTGCTTTTACTGTGGGAGGAAGTGCTAGCCTATAGGCTACAGGTCCCACTCTATCCAAAATTTCAAAGGGTCCACAATACCGAGGTTCCAACTTGGCACAAGCTCCCATCCTCATTGAACTCATCCTGGGCCTAACTCTGAGATATATGTGGTCTCCCATCTTGAATTCTCTTGGAGTTCTCTTTCGGTTGGCGCAACTTTTCTGTCTGTTCTGAGCAAACTTTAGATTTTGTTTTATCTGAATCACTTGTTGTTCCATTTCTTTCAACATGTCGGGTCCAATAGAAATTTTGTTTACAGGATTACTCCAACTGATTGGAGTGTTGCACGGCCTACTGTAGAGGACTTCAAACTGACTTGTCTTCAGAGATTCTTGGTAGCCATTGTTGTAGGCGAATTCCACCAGTGGCGG
>JZKD02S0667571.1:533690-549462 GCA_000966675.3 Picea glauca | reverse complement strand
CATCAAGGATTTCCAAAAGTTGGAAGTAAATTTCGTGTCTCTGTTAGACACGATCTCTTTAGGCATACCATGTAGTCTGAATATCTCCTTCATGAATATGTTGGCGATGTCTATTTCCTTGCAAGTCGACTTGACGGGGATAAAATGATCGGACTTGGTCAATTTATTCACCACTACCATGATAGCATCATTCTTTTTGGTCGAGGTTGGTAATCCGGTGATGAAATACATGGAGATGGTTTCCCATTTCCATTTCGGGATTGGTAGAGGTTGTAATAATCCTACTGGGTGTTGGTGTTCTGCTTTAACTTGTTGGCATTCTATGCATTTGGCTAAGTACTCAGGTATGTCTTTCTTCAATCCGGGCCAATAGAATTGTTTCCTAGTGGTCGTGATCATCTTCTGGTATCCTGGATGACTAGTATATGATCTTTTATGCAGTTCATCCATTATGAACCTCTTCAAGTCATCACAATCTGGAATATACAATCTGTTTCTGTAAGTTAGCAGACCTCCATCTATCATCTAGTAGCCTTCATACTTTATCCCTGTGGGTTCTTGCTCTAGGTATGAGGTCACGGTCTGGAAGAATGTGTCTGCTTCTTATGCATTCCTGACTCTTTCCTTGACATTCGTCTCATAGGTGCTCACGGCTGCCAGGTAAATTGTTTCCATACTTATGCTAAGGGCATCAACCACCTTATTTTCCTTTCCTCTAACATGTTTGATTTTAAAATCAAACTCGCTAAGGAGGGCCATCCACCTAGCTTGTCTATCATTGAGCTTTGGTTGGTCAAACTTATATTACAATCCATAGTGGTCTATCATGAGTACAAATTTCCTTCCCAGGACGTAATGCCTCCACATTTTTAAGGCATGCACTATGACGGCCAACTCTAGATCATGGGTCACATAGTTGACTTCATGCTCATTCAATTTTCGGGATTCATAGTAGACTACACTTACTCCTTGCATAAGGACTCCTCCAAGCCCTTCCTTGCAGGCATCTGTGCACACGAGGAAGTCATCTTCGGGATCGGTGATCTTCAACATGGGTGCATGGGTCAGTATATGTTTTAGGGATTGAAATCTTTCTTCACATTCTTGTGTGCACGTGAATTTAGCTCCCTTCTTCTAGATGGCAGTGATTGGACAATAAATCTTGGAGAATCCTTTTATAAATCTCCTATAGTATCCTGCTAAGCCCATAAAGGATCTGATATCTAAAACATCCTTTGGGGTAGGCCACTCCATGATAGACCTGATCTTGTCAGGGTCTACTGCTACTCCTTCTTTAGATATGACATTCCCCAAGTAGTGTATTTGCTTCTGGAAAAAGTTGCACTTGCTAAATTTGGCATAGAGCTGATGTTCTTTTAGCACTTGAAGCATCAGTCTAAGATGTTCCTCATGTTCCTCTCTATTCTTGGAGTAAATTAATATATCATCAATAAAAACCAGTACAAATTTGTCTAAGAATTTGTTGAGCACATTGTTCATCATGAACATAAAAGTGGTAGGGGAATTGTTAATCCAAATGGTACTACCACAAACTCATAGTGACCATATCTCGTCCTGAAGGCAGTTTTGTGGATGTCTTCACCCTTGATTCAGACTTGATGGTATCCGGATCTCAAGTCAATCTTTGAGAAGATGGAAGCAACTCCCAATTGATCAAACAAGTCATCGATCCTGGGTAAGGGGTACTTGTTCTTTATGGTTACCTTATTGAGTTGTCTATAATCTATGCACAGTCGGAGGGTACCGTCTTTCTTTTTCACAAACAGGACTGGTGCTCCCCATGGAGACATGTTGGGCCAGATATAGCCTTTGCCCATCTTTTCTTTTAGTTGTAATTTAAGCTCAACTAGCTCGGGTGTGCTCATCCTGTAGGGTGTCCTAGACACTGGCACCACTCCTGGTGCAAGTTCTATTGAGAAGTCAATGTCTCTTCTTGGAGGTAGAACCGGTACCTCTTCCGGAAATACATCTCTATATTATCTTAGTGTGGGGTGGTATTTGAGGCTTGGTTTGTCATCTTCAAGTGATTCCAACACCTGTATCGCATATAGTGGACGTCCCTTTCTGCAATAATTTCTCATTTGAAGAGCTAATATTCGTCTCACCGAGACAGGTTTTTGGATCCCTTGAAGGGTTATTCTTCTTCATTCTTCACTTACACATTCTAAGGCTTTATGGTAACAGTCTAGTCTATCTTTATATGTGGCTATCCAGTCCATACCAATCAACAAGTCATACGATCCTAGGGGTAATATGTGAAGGGTTGCTTGGGTGGGGAATTCACCCATAGTGAATTGGCAAGCTAGTATGACCTCCGCTACCTTTCTTTTGGTGCCAGTGGCTAACTATACCAACCATGGCTTGGCATGTTTATGTGGCTAGAATTTACATTTATCAACAGCCTTAGGGGCTATATAACTCAAATTTGAACTAGGGTCAATTAGAATAGACACTAGATGGTTGGTGATCATACTTTCCATCTCCACCACTGAAGCTTGGTGGTCATCTTGTTTATTATCCAAGGCTACATAAATTTGTGGCATGCTCCTAGCCACGTCATTGATGGTGGTAGCTTCTTGAACGTTGTAAATTCTCTGACTGTTCTGTTGTCGGTGCGGGCAATCCCTCAGTAGATGTTCTTCCCCATAACCCCAACATTTCAAGGGTTCTCTCTTTGGGTTATCAATCTTTTCTGGGGTAGATCTAGAAGGTTTATTTCCACCCTAGGAGGGGGAATTCTGTTGGTGTACACTTTGGGTTGGGAAGCTCATCCTTGAGTTCTTTTTATAGTTTTTAAATCTTGGGGATTTAAACCCCTTTTTCTGGAATCCAAAACTATTCTTGTGCTTCCAACCTTCATGAGGTTCTGTCCGATGCCCAAGCTGTTCATGAAAATATCTTGCCTTTCGGATAATGTCTTCTAGGGTCTTTGGCTCATCAAACTCAATCTTATTCTGATAGTCCTTAGGTAGTCCACTGATGAATCATTGCACCTTTTCCTTTTCTGCTTTTATATAGGGTATGTACCTCATCAACTCAAGGAATCTACTGACATATTTCTATCGTGATTTTCCCCAGCTTGAGTTCATAGAATTCTTTAGTCTTTTCGTCGAAATAATTTTTCGACAGATACTTCTTCTTGGAGTATTTCTCAAACCGTTCCCAAGATAGGTCCTCTTCGTGAATCCCTTTTACATTCTTAAGTTCTTCTCACCAAATGCAATCCTTTCCATTCAAGTTGAAAGTGGCTACTCAGGCCTTCAAGTTTTTTGAGAAGTCATGGACACTAAAATACTTCTTTAGTCCAACTAGCCAGACGTCTGCTTCCTCCCCCTTCTTTATTTCATCGTCGAAAGAGGGTGGTTTGACCTTAATGAATTCTTCGAGATTATGACTTTTGGAATGCTTTCACTTCTTCCATTTTCTTCGAGAATAAGAACTATTTTTGCTACTAGAAGATCCCTCTGATTCACCAGTTTCCTCTCTAGAGGAATCGTTCGATGCTTGTCCCTTGTCTTTGGGGTGGACCTTTCTCAAGGTGCTCTTCCCAGTGTGGCCACTTAAAATACCACATTTCTGTATCTCAGGTGGACTTCGAATTTTCTTTGTGTGTCGTCGGTCCGCGTGATTGGGGTCAGGTCCATGCTGCAATTGTCTTTGTATGTCAGATAAAGCAAGACTGCATTAATTTTCGTTTACTTCTCTTACTCTTTTATCAACCTCTCGTTGTCATCCTTGCAGCTCTGTAGTTCGACCATGAGGCTCCTCACAGTCTCAGCTAGATCTGGAGGGGTCTCTATCGCCCTCCTTTCATTAGACTCTTCGTCTCTATTGTGGGAGCCATCCCCCACTTCATGGTGAGTCACCATTCTATGCGTCTGCAGTTTCCCATGGTTGATCGTTCACTTGTGTGTAGAAAAAAATAAAAACACTTGTTGTTAGTCAATATTTATATTCATTCATAACCAGTGCATAATTCATATTTTTCAAATGCATACACACAATAGGAATTTTCATTCTTAACTTCGAATTTTGATAAAGGGGGTTAAGATAGAGGGTTACTCCTTTTAAGAGTACTTCAAATGGATTTTCTGCACAACTCGTTCATGAGCCCAAGCAGGCCAAGTGTTGTAACCTAGATATGATACCAATTTGTCACAAACCCACTACGACAACCTAGATTTTTTGTCTTTTCTTCGAGGAACAGAATCCCCGAATTTCTATGGGGCCTAGTGCAGACCATCCCTTCCCTTATCCTCCTCCATGTGATAGTTGACTATGACCACAAGCCTTACTGAAAGGCACTTCCATCTTTCACGTTTCGATATTTCTGTGAGTGAGCTCTCCCCAACTCCTTGTCCCTTGGAATGCTGAAACCTGAAATGGGGTTAACGAGCTCCTTGGCTCCCCTTTTTCCTACTCCATGCGACCACCTTAGTGAACACATGCTAACACCAAATGGTGCTACTGGAACTCGACTTTCAAAATTCCTATTGCAAGGAATCCTTGTTCCTTCAATCCTTGAAACTTGAAATCCTGGTATCATCCGGATCTATGGTCCAGATCATTGACTTGATCAACGGCCCAGATTAAATCCCGACATTCTACCTTTTAGGATTTTTGTAGACTCTTCACTCTTATATCCCCGATCTCCAGAACCTTAGCAGCTTTAGATATTCACCACACGTCCTCTACAAATGGACAGTCCAGATTCTTTCGGGACCCTAAATGTTGATTCCCGAGTTTAGACCCTTGATTAACTGCTAGCACCTACCTCCTCCTTCTACCAGATCACCCTGTCCTGTGACCTAGGGCTCCTCCACAGAGCATGTCCGGGTTTCGTATACTGGGATTTCACGACTTGCGAAGATGAGGGGTCTTTCCCTCTGGTTTCTCGGGTGCCGAAACACCAAAAATTATCACACTAAACTGGCTCATTCACAGAGCACGTCGGGGTTTCGTATACCGAGATTTTGTGACTTGCGAAGACAAGGGGTCTTTCCCTCTAGTTTCCTGAGTGTCGAAACGCTGAAACTTATTCACGCTAAACTGATTCGGGGTTTCGTATACTGGGATTTATTGACTGGTGAAAACGAGGGGTCTTTCCCTTTGGTTTCTCGGGTGTCGAAATGCTGAAACTTATTCACACTAAACCGATTTGGGGTTTAGTATACCCGAATTTCACGACTGTGAAAACGAGGAGTCTTGCCCTTTGGTTTCGTGGGTGCCCAAAAGCCGAAACTTATTCACGCTAAACCGATTCGAGGTTTCGTATACCGGGATTTCGCGACTAGCGAAAATGAGGGGTCTTACTCTTTGGTTTCCCCAGTGTCGAAACGCTGAAACTTATTCACGTTAAACCAATTCAGGGTTTCGTATACTGGGATTTCACAACTGGTGAAAATGAGGGGTCTTGCCCTTTGGTTTCCCGGGTACCGAAACGTCAAAACTTATTCATGCTAAACCGATTTCGAGGTATTTCCGAAAGGATTCCGACCATTTGTCTACCAAATGATGGGGAATTCTCTTTCGATAACTGGACTCGCTGTCTTGTCCAAGATTTAATCACGAGATTCAACCTCTCGGAGCTTCAAACCCCCCATGACTTTGAAACCTGAGAGAACTACTCTCTCTTGTACAAGGTTTCTAGACTTAGATCACATGATCCTTCAGAGGGTTCTCGGGTAATTTTCCTTAGGCTTGGTGACCTGACTAAAAATCCTTCCTAATTCGCCAAGCTATGAACTCTGTGACAGGGGTAAGGTAAACTCGTGGGTTTACTATAACAGTAGTCTTTTCAAGGATCACACTCCAGCTTTGGAATGCGAGGAAACTTCCTAGGAGGAGGTGCCTTCAGGAAATCAAGCCAGGACATAACGTGAGTCAAGTAGACGGGACAAATCTCAAGGAAACAGACTCGTATTCTAAACTTTATCATTCTATACATAAACTGATTATGGTCATATAAGTATAAGCATGCATCCATTATTTCCAATCAAAACACAAGGAAAACCCTTCTATACAGAAACCATTTATGAGCGTATGAGCATGCGTTCATGATATTCAATTCAAAATACAAGACATAACACTTATCAGAAAACACCAAACATGACGCAACTGCTGAGAGGGGTGCTCGTTTCCACCCAACCATAGGCTTAGTGACTCTAGATGGATTTACCACTAGCCACCCCCGAGCTAGACCACGATGCTTGAGATTCAGTCTCTTGCTTCCATCTCAACGGAAGTCAAGCACGAAGGTTACTCTCCTTCTCCTCTATTCAAAACTCCTCAGTATTTCCATAGTTCCTCCCAGTTCTCTTCCGCTATCTCTATAGCGCGTGTTCTCTCTTCCCCCTTCCGCACACTTCCTTTCTTGCCTTTTCTGCAAGATTGTGTGTGGCGTGAATTCCCCCGTTTGTGGTCAGGTCTGAGAGATTCTACGGATGGGCGGTTTGCTCCCATCCCCTCATTAACTCTCGAGGAGCCTCCCCACCTACCATCCTGACAGTTAATTCATTCCAGGGCCAGAGATTTTCTCTTGGTCTTTGAGAAAGTAAAAAGAAATACAGTATTGGTTTGGTGGAAGTTAACGCAACCATTCCATGTCCCTTCCACCACCTCGCATTATCCATCATGGTCTCTTTTAGCACATCCCCTCCCCAACAGTCGTGCAACACATATTCATAACATAATTTACATTCATCGACCTTTTATACAAAGGTTCGTCAAATCAAACATTCACATCTTTGAGTTTTCCATAGTTCTTGGTCAATATAATTATTTTTATAGACTAGGGGAAATAGGGTGTTACACTTTCTCATTGGTCGACATGTCGAACCAAAAATTCCAAAAATGAGTGACATGTGGCAACCTCTAGTGCTACCATATCAGTATGATGATGTCATGCTAACATTAGTAGGACACACGCCACTCTTAGACTATGCCATGTACATTGTACAGATGATGACATCAGTAGTATGGATGTTGACTCATCCCTGCTGTCTAGGCTAGGTTGACCAAAATTTTGACTGTGAATATCTTTCAATATGTAGCTCTATTTGATGAACCGTTCACGTCGTTGGAAATATTGTGATGATCTCTTAGACATAATTCCCTTTTAGATGTGATTTAGAAACTTTGAAAATTGTCCCTTTTCCATTTGTTGAGGCCATTCTGAGTCTCCTGAAACTCTTATGAGACTTTTGGGATGTTCCCTAGATCCTCCCAGATCACACCTCCCATATGAAAAGGAATTTTTTTCTCCAAAAGTCGTTAAATTATGAGTTCTCATATTCATGTCCATTGGACTTACAATAGATAAAAAAACCCACACCTAAACTACCTCACAAGGCCTAAAAATATCAACATGTGCAAAAAGAAGTGATGTCAAACAAATTATCACTTTTACAAAATTCCCTTCTATGGGGTCTGAATTGCAACATGTGATTTAGAATCATGGCCACTCTCGATTAAATCAAGGATTTTCCCCATCCTTCTAGTCATTATGATGAACATGTGTCCTTTACCGAGTTTTCCTTTCTCTGGTCATTGGTTTCCTTCTGGTGGGGGATTTCCCTGCGACACTGCCTGATTGGTTGTCTCCCTCGGAGGTGTCTTCCTAGTCTTCTTTTTCCTCTTTGGATGTATATTTGGATGCAAGGCCCAACATGTGGCCTCATGATGTCCATCTCTACTACATTGGCTGCAGTATCCTTTCTCCTTCAAAGGTCTCTTTCCCTTGCTTTTTTATGTGTATGGAGAGTGATCTTCTATCCTCAACTTTTTCCTGGTTTCCACAACATTCATGTACAAGGAATTTATTTTCCAACACTGGGACACTGCATGGTTATTCAATCCAAAAAACATGCATGGTATTTGATGCCACAAGCTCTATTATAGATTAGTAACATTCTTATAATAAAATTGAGCTTTAGAGTTTCGAGATTTCTTATACCTCGGTGAGTCATCTTTGGAGTTAGGATGGTAAGAATAGTTGGCCTCATCTCTTCCATTGTGATGCTCATCTCTCTCTGAAGATGTCTCAAATCCTCGATCATGGGAAGACATGCTCTCAGTATGCACTAGATCAGTTCCATCTCATGATGATTCAATGAATTCTGGAGTTTCAGTGACTGTCCCGGGGTCTTCTTCCTTAATGGTTTTGGATATTTCTCCAACATCCTTTCAGACATAAACTACCCCGACATATCGAGGCCAAGCCACTGCCTCGATAGGATCTAGAATACCTTGGCCATTGGCTCCGAGGACTCCTCCATCCCATTATTTATATCAAATTTAAGTCGATGCATGAAGTATTATGCTCAAGGACTTCAAGAGAGTCATAAGCATTAATCAAGAAAGGGACTAAACATGGTTTATTTACCTCCATGCCAAGTTGGGACTCTTGGGTATGTTTCTTGAGATGTTTCTAGTTGTTCCTCGTGAGAAGGATCAATGGATGATGCTTCTAGGAATCATCCTTGGTTTCTGGATGTCTGAATGTCATCTTCATTTGTTGGACAAAGTGTACATACATTTTCATTGTAATGCTCGAATCCATAACTGGTAAAGTTTCCATGGTCACAAAATGGTCTTATCACCATCTCATTCATGGAGTCTTCTCTTGTATACACCTTCATGACTTGTAGCTACTCTTCCAACCTTTGGTTCTCCTCCTCTGCAACATGCAACAAATGTCTTCAATCCAACATTCTATGCTTGAAGAACTTGGTTGAGCTCTTGAATCTCATTGAACCATAAATTCTTTGGCGGTCCTTCCATTCTCAACTTCAACACCTGCAATCGGTATCAAGGATACTTTGATACCACTTGATATAAACCCGGGGGTGATTAGTTTCCAGTGACGATTTTGGTTTCTGTCACTCTTTCAAAGGGTCAGTTAGAGATCATTTTTACTTGAGCGGGTTGCAATAAAAGGTTCAACTGAAGCCTAAATAGACTTGAATCCAAATTGAATTAAAGCCTCTTTAGATTCCTTATGTGTTACATGTCATGCTTTCATTTAATAATCTATGTGTGTAAATTCATGAAAGCAACATAAGAATAAAAACACATAAGAGAGATGAAACTTATCCTGATAACGGATTTCACCTGATGCGGGCTACGTCTCTGAGTCTTGCTCCAATTATTGACCTCTTTACCCTCCTCACTGCAATGAAGTCTTTCCTTTACAATTTGTAAGGCCAAAGTCCCCTTTCGATGATGGAAACAATAGACCATAATGTGATCAAGAATGTTTACAAAGTTCACAAGTTCTCATGCTCATGAGGCATCCATGATGTTGGCATGGACATCATTCCCACATAACCAAGACATAAAATAGGAAGAATAAGAAATGACCCCCATCATCATGAAGCCATAGAATTCCTTATATCTATTTCCTAGACCAAAGTACGTATGCAACCCATACTCATATTTCAAAAACTACGAGACTCTTGAATGCTTCATTGGTCACTTGTCATCCAAGTGCCACAATTTCTCCTTCACATGTAGTTGATATATTTATGTGTAATAAGAGAAGAAAGAAAGAAGTTGAAGGAATAAACTAGTCTTGTTGCCTTGCTGCAGCCTCTCCACGTTCCTTCAGACCTGTATCAAGCATACTATGTTGAAACATTCAATGAGAAAACAACATATTAAAAATCATGCTTACATTGGCTCTTCCAGAATTTATCCTATTGATTGGAGTCTTTGGTGCCGAAATGTACATCTCCATTGGATTCATGGCATCAAATTTCCAAAAAGTGACTCTCAAAGCATCCCTATCAGACTCTGACATCTCTAGATTCCCTTTGTCTCTATGCATTGAAAAGCATGCCTGCACTCTACATTAATCACTATGTAAATTCATTGAATTATGTTCCATCTGTATTAACTTTGGGCACCCCCCAAGAACTGGAAAAGAGTTAGGATTAAAATCTTTTTCTTTGGCAGATAAACCAATGAACGACCATTAGGCTGGTTGGTATTTCGGGAAGTATTTAAAATTTATGGTTCAGGAGGTCCGGTGTTCAAATCCCCTCTCAACCCTTTTGGTTGTAACAACGATTATGTTAGGGTGGGGGTCCACTAGATCAAGCATTTAAAAATGTGTCAGTCGGTAGGTACCCATCGCCAACACTCCATACTTAATACTTGAACGTTGAAAGAATCATGGTCGTTGGATCTGGTGACGGTCGGTTTAGCAAGCAAATTTTTATTTTTATTTTGATCGGATTCTAGCCCTCATTGGGATTTTTCTAGCTGCCACATGGTGCCTTTCCATTGGTCGACTCTTGTCCAATCATTATCGAGTCAATTGTCGACATGTCTACCACATGTCTCTCTGTGAATGTTGTCACGTGTCCTTCTGTCATTGGGCCATGCCAGCATGATGACCTCATGTTGACATCACTACCACTGTGTCTTCCATGTCATGTATGACTTTCCATGACATCTACCATGTTTTGTACAAATTCCACATCACCTACCACATCCTGTATGAAATGCCACATGAATTTATGGACTGACACATGGCACTTTCTCATTGGTCCGCATGTTAACATGAAAATGCCAAAATCGAGTGACATGCGGTAGCCTCTAGTGTTGCCACATCAGCATGACATGTGTCTCTCTCAAACTGTGCCATGTACATTGTACAAATTCTTATGACATTAGTACAGATGTTGACGTTAGTAGTATAGATGATGACTCATCCCTGCTGACTAGGCTAGGTTGACCAAAACTTTGAATGAAAATATATTTCAATCCCTAGCTCTGTTTGATGAACCATTCACGTCATTGGAAAGCTTCTAATGAGCTATGCGACATGGTGCCCTTTTGGATGTGATCTGGAAACTTTGAAAATTGGCCCTTTTCCATTTTTTGAGGCCATTCTAAGCCTCTTGGAACTCTTCTAAGAATTTTGGGATGTTCCCTAGATCAACATGGGTAAACTCTTCCTATGGATGGCTCTAATTTCTCTTCTCATATCCCAATTCCTAGGTTCATAGTCAATAATTACACCTATGGTAATTCAAATCCACATCCTTCTTTCCCATCATCCTAAACAACACAAAGAATGGAATCCCCTTATCTACTTTGTAATCCCTTAATATATCCAACTCCCCTCTAGGGCTCTAGCATAGATTGTTCTTGAAATATCACTGTTGGGATTTCAGGGAATTATTAGTTGTAGTGAATTTCTCAATGACAATAGATGACAACCACAATTCTCACATAATTCATGGTTGGGGCTTCCCATAATTTGAATATGATATTCCAATGGTAGTTATCTCAAGGATAAGTCTCTCAATTCCCCAAACAAATGGTAATTTGTAAGTAATTTGAACTTTTATAGTTCAAATCTATGATAATTCGAACGACACCCAACATTCAATCTCTTTCTCTCAATTCCTTCAATTGAATAATAGTTCACTTGCATGGAAAGAGGTAACTATTTATTTTTTGTGGAATGAATGGGATGCATAAACTTATGGAGAACCACATACCTCCTTCAAGTGCTAACCCCCCAAGGATTAATTAAAAAAAAATTAGATAATAATCAAAAAACATAATTAAGGTTAGCGAGACTTTGGGTTAAATCACTTACTAAGGTCCTTTTCCTTAGTCTACTTAAGCCCTTCTTTCTTTCATCTCTTGTGGAGTCATAACACCCATTCATTTTTCCTTTTATTCTACAGCCAATGATGTATTTTATTAACATTAAATGTCTAGTTAGAAATTACATTTTCTAGCGTATAGACATTGATCATGTACATACACAATACTGAATCAAGGATCAACACTGGGGTATTACACTAGTAGTTGTTGAAAGATTGGTTGTCAATGATGTTAGCCCTTGATGAAGTCTGATAGATCCAAAGGTATGTTTATGGAACCCATAGTTTATTAAGGAAAAAGGTCACGAAGGATGGTTTGAATGCATCTAACTCATTCATGGATGGATAGTCCTCGTCATGCCATTTCTGAGGATAGGTGGTACGTCACATAGTTCCGCACAGTTGAGGAGTCATAACTTGGTGAAGTTAAAAGCCCCAAAGAATGGTTAATAAACCCCTAGTTAGTTACAAGTAAATCAATGAAAGGGTAAAGTGGTTGTAACAAGAAAGTATAGAAGATCCTAAGATTAAGGAAAGAGGTTGCCCAACAAAATTATAAATACACCTCAAGGAGTCATTCACAAGTACATTCACTAAATTATTCTATTGAATATGTTGTAGTGAACTAGTGATATATTTGGCAAGTTTGCGATAGTGAAATATAAGGTAGTGACAAGTAAAAAAGTGTGGGAGTTTCAGGTTTGTAGAGGAGAGAGAAATTATCTAAGGAAACCCTAGTTTGGTTGAACCCCGTGGATCAAACCACTAGTGTCCCGCGAGGAATCCCTTTAGGATTCATAGTGCTCATCATGCGAGGCCCCACATGACAGGTACTCTTAGTCCCATGAAGACAAGACATATTTGGGGTAAATGCATGTACCAGGTTACTAAGGTCAGAGGAAAAGTACAGGTCATCACTATTGTGTATCAGGTTAGCTACAAAGGTATAGGTATGCTTGTGTGCTACCTGTGATGATTATAATTGGTTATGGTATGGTGCATGCTTGAGGTATGTTTGTCTTGGCACATGATTGAGGTACTTCTTGGATACATTGTTGATTGAGTTATACTCTCCTATCTGGTTATGAAATAATTGTTATGGTTCATCATTAGAGACATATCTTTGAGATGTGGATGTGTGGTTGAGGTATACATTTGATGTATGGTGGCATATGCATGAGGCATAGTATTTGGTTCTTTGAGGCACTCCATTGATGATATGGTATAGATATATGCTATGGTATATGGTACAGGTTCTATACATGGTTGATACTCTAGTACATGGTATATGATTTTATACATGATTAGCTACTCATCATTGATGTTATGGTATCTACATTTGGCATATATTATGGTACATGATTGATGGATTTTATAATACATATGTTGGTACAAAATTGATGGATGATATGGTATATGTTTTGGTATAACTCATGTTGATGATGAATTATAGTTTGATGGTACAGTGACAGTGATAGGTTGGGTACAATGACAGGTTGATGTGACATGTTACAAGTTGATGGTATAGTGACAATGAAAGGTTAATGTGACAGTGACAGTGAGTGATAGTGGAAGTGAATGTGGTAGTGAAAATTAATCTAAATTTATATTTTAGGGTGTCAAAATGGGGCTAGTAAATGTGGTTGTATCCTACTTTTGGTTGGTGTCGGAGAACATAGGGAGTTGGAGCTTCCTTTAGGTTCGATCCTAAGAATTATGGGGTTGTTGGTAGTGATTGTGGTAGTGACAATTGTTATACATTTATATTTTAGGGAGGTAGGACATGGCAATGAAAGGGGGTTGTAGCCTCCTTTCGGTTGGTGCCGAAGAACTCGGGGAGTTGTATCCTCCTTCTAGTTGGAGCTAAAGAATTCATGGAGTTGTATCTTTCTTCATGTTGGATCTTCTCAATAAGGGGTTGTAGCCTCCTTCTAGTTGCAGTTGGAGAATTGGGAAGTTGGTGCTTCCAATGAATGCATTCTTTTGATATATAAGAAAATCATTCTTTAGTTTTCTCCCATTTAGGTTTCCATGTAAATACTAGTGTACTATGTTTCTATGGATTTATACTCCTCATGATATATTGATGGTATATTGTTGTTGGTGTTAATGATTACATATTGTGGTTAAAAGAGATAATAAAGAGCTCATACTGATCCACCCCCCCTCTCAGTATTCTAACAATTGGTATCATAGGAGGTCCTTCAAGAAACAATTTAACCACTGGAAGGAGATCACGGAATACGCTAATATTGGAGCACCAAGGTTTGAGGGACAAAACTATGCATTTTGGAATAAAATGATGAAAACTTTTTTATAGGAACATGGATTTGATGTTTGGCAATCAGTAGCAGATGATATGAAACACCAACCACTCCCCCAACTGAAAAACATGGAAATAAACTCAACAAAAACAACTCAAAGGCTAAAGGCACCATTCTGAGCAGTGTGGATGATTCAGTATTTTTCAAATTTATAGACTGCAAAGGATATTTGGGATAAATTCAAAATATTTATGAAGGAGATACCAAAGTCAAGGGAGCTAAGCTTTAAAGCCTCAGAGATAAGTTTGAGCAACTAAAGATGAGGGAATATGAAGACATTGAATCCTACTTTATATTAGTCGATGAAACAATTAACACCATTAGAGGATAGGGAGAATAATTTTATGAGTCAATGGTAATTCAAAAGGTTCTAAGATCTTTTCCTATGAGATTTGATCCTAAGATATCAGCCCTGAAACAAAGAACATATCTTGACAGTTTGAGCATGGGTGAGCTACATGGAATATTAACAACTTATGAGATGAGGATAGAACATGGGAATCCAATTATGAAGGAAGTATCATTCAAATCATCCAAGAAGACAAAGAATCAAAACAAGAAAAAGTAAAAACTAGATTGCAGTTGCAACGACGATTCACAGGAGGATGAAGAAGTGGAAAATTTTGTGAGGAATTTAAAAAGAGGAACCGAAAAGTAAAAAATTATTCTTCCATTGAAATGTTTTAATTGTGATGGTATTGGTCATTTTGATTCTAAATGTCCTTATGCTAAGAATGAAAGTAGTGATGAAGAAGAATATAAAGAAAATTCAAAAGGGAGACAAGAGAAGGAACAAAAATAAATTCTTCAAGAAAAGTTTCCACTCAAAGGAAGACAACTCGTCATTAGATGTGGATGATGATAGTGACAATGATTCATAAAGAGTAATCTTAATTACAATAGAATATGACTCTTAAGATTCCAAGGAAGAATGAGAAGTCGATATTAGAGCATAATTAATCAGTGCCTTAGAAGAACTAGGGAAAAAAAAGAAAGAAAATCAAGAAAAAGTTAAATAAGAAAGAAGGATCTCAAAATTCCAAACCAGAATAAATCAAGAAGATAATCACGAAGTTAAAAATATAGGTATAAGAAGACAAAAGAATCAAAGAAACACTTAGAAATCAGTTAGATGATAAGGAGAAGATGATTGAAAGCTTGGAAGCAGAAATAATCACCTTAAGAAAGGATCTTCAGAATAAAGATATGCAACAAAATAACACTAGAATATTGGATGAGATCATCAGCAATCAAAGGCCACACTATGAGAGGTATAGGATAGGATACAACCATATACCTACCGAGAAATGTTTGAGCTCTAAGAAAACAGAACATGAAGCATAACAAAGTACCTCTGCAGAAATAGTTAGAGGTACTCAAGAAGAAAACTATAGAGGAACTAGACCACCTACAAGATTCAGAACATGCAAGCAACAAATACCAACATCTCAAAAAGAATAAGGCTTTAGAATAGAAACACCATTCAAAATATTCCCTACATCCAGGTATCAAACTATTTTTCTTGGTTTATGCTATTCTTGTAAGTTGTAACAATTTTGGTCATAAAGATGCAAACTGTAGAACCTATTCCAAGAATAGAAGTGTAAGGTAGCTAGAGAGGTAGTCGGGGGGCAGGGGGCAGAGGGCTCATAGTGATAATAGTGGAGGTCATTCAATGTAAGGTTGAATACGTCCACTATATTATTAAATAAGGCCCACTGTGGTAGTTAGATATAATAAATGGGTAATTAGATATAATAAATGTAAGAGGACTTCTTAGAAGGTTCTACTTCTAGAAGATTCCTC
>JZKD02S0667571.1:511993-524251 GCA_000966675.3 Picea glauca | reverse complement strand
CTGCCGAATTGTGGTTGACGGATTTTCTTGTGTGGAGTTGGGTGTAACTCAGCTGTGATTTTGAGTGGTAGCTCAGCCGTTGAGGCGAGCTGAGACGCTAGCGATTTTCTGGTTCGTGTGTGGCCCCTTTGCGGCTCGGGGGGCTAAGGGGGAAGCAGAGTACCCCTAGCGTTTGGCTGGGAGGTACCGGTGAGCCTTCAGTGGTCGGCAAGCGGAAGAGGCAAGGAGCGCGGGACGCAGCGAGGAGCGTGGGACGTCGGCAGCGGAAAGCGAAAGGGCAACGGTATGGTTTTTAATCGGTGAACTACAATGCTGTTTATCTTATGCAAAATTTAATGTTATTGATGTCTGAGTATTCGGGATATTGTCGTAATTACTGCTGTTGCGTCCTGGATGTTGTTGTGCTGTTATCACTTGCCTCCTGAAATCTTTTTAGATTTAGAGTCGTATATTTCTGTCCTGCTTCCTCCGACTCTCAATTCCTTGTCATCTCCCACAATCCTTGGGTCTCTGGACTTCTTGTGATCTCTTCTGAGTGGTTTTATCGTTGGGGACAATTTCCAATTTTTATAAATTCGTTTGGGGCACCTTATTTTTGAAGTTCGTCGGGTATTCGTTCGACATACTCTGCCATGTCGTTTTTAAATTACTGTGTATTTTGGCTGACAACCTTTTTGCCTTCGGGGCATTTCTACACCACCCACTGTCATCGCGGTTTCCTAAAACCACTGTGCGCTCTGGGTGGCAGCACCTTAGTTGGGGCTATTCGCTTACCAGACTCTGCCATCACTGGCGGTGACCGCTTCCCGTTTGTTTTAATTTATCACAGGGCGAGTTAATGTTGTTGCAGTATGTGGAATTTGTTGATTTATCCCAGGGCGAGTCGTTGTTTTTTTGCCGTATGTGGAATTGCTTGATTTATCACCGGGCGAATCATTGTTTTTACGGTGTGTGGAATGCGTTTTCTTCGGGCGAGTTTATTGTTTTTTTTTTCAGTGTGTGGTAGTTGAAATTTTGTCGGGCAAGTTATTGCGTCCTTGCTGTGCGTGGAAATTGCGTTTTGGTTTACTGGCTGGTTTACGATTTTGGGTTCCTGTCATCATACGAGCCAGAACGCAGCCCACCACTCAACGCTGGCACTCTCTCTAAAATATTGGAATAATACTTAATATAAATGGTGTAAGAGAGAGTTATGATGGTCAGAGCTGCGCTGTCAGTTTCCCGTCCACGTAACGCTGTAATCGGTTTTGAATTCAACGCTGTCAGTTGTCTGTTAAACGCTGTAATCGAACCTTGAGCCGCATTGCCCTGCCATTCCTCAAACTTATGGCCTTGATAATTGCCAGAAAACGCAGCCACAGTTTTAAGCGATTTGTTTGCCGCAACCCAATTATGAAGGATGATGCTTTTCTTTTATTGTTAATGAGTCTGTGTTTCTAAAAATGTATTTAATGAATAAGTACCCTTCCCTTATCATTCTTCTCAGGTGGCCAGCTAAATGTTGCTGTACGTGTACTGTTAGTAAGTGCTGGTGCTGTCCTTCGGTTTACCCATTTTTATCGCTGAATAATTTGCCGTCCATTATCGCTGTTGATTATATCATTCTTAAACACGGATGCTGACCTTAAATGATCTGGGTCCTTTATTTTGTTTTAACTTGTCTATTGACTAGGGTTAGTATAGCAGGTGGTCACCGTAGTTAAACTGTGTTTTCAATTGAGGCCGTGTCGTTATTTTCCCTTACCCTTGACTATTGTTACTCCATATCGAACCTTCTGTTAGCACTATTCTTTAGAGCATTTAAAAAGAATCCTTTAATTATCATTCCCGAATTGTCAAAATTTATATTAAGATTTTTAAGTAGTGTTTTCTTTAAATCGATACCAAAAAAAGGGACCTTTAAATATTGCCATGGCCTTATATATTATAGATCCCACTCAAGAAGTCGTGTAAATTTGATGAAGGAATTAATTAGATGTAAGGTGGCTAGTTGTCACTATCATTTCAAACCTTATCATCTTACCCGGTTGCCTTTTTAAAACTATGGTGTATGTTGTACTATCCATTGATGAGTTCCCATAATCATAATACTGTTTTCCATATAGTCCCCTCTTAGTTAATGGCTATTGTAATTATTGATATTTTAAACATTTATATGGGTCACATCCCATTATACCCTCTTTATGATATTATAGCGGTATTGAAACTGGCCGATGGTTATAATATCTAACTGTTGCTGCTGATAGAATTTGACAATTTAAATTATAGTCAATTCTATATAAAGGTCCCTTTTAAATAAGTGTCATTTTAATGTGGTCCTGGAATGTAGGTATTGTTAGGCATTGCTTCTCTTAAATTAGGATGTATATTGATATTTCAATTATTGTAGATAAGGATGTTTTAAATTGTGGTCAATTTATATAGAAGGTCCATCTAAATAAATGTTATTAAATATGGTCATCGAATATGGGTATTGGTAGGTTGCTCCTCTTAAATTAGGATGTATTTGAGACTTTCGATTGATGTCCCCGTAATTGAATGTTAATATTGGTTAGGTTGGTATGTCGTTGATGCTATTTAAGAGCAATATCAATACTTGGTTAGTTGTAATGAAATATTCGTTCAATTGAATGCTAATATTGGTTTAGGGAGGAATGTCTTTGATGATGATTAAGCGCAATGTTATTACTTGATTAGCTATAATAATAATACTTGTTCAATTGAATCGTTAATATTGGTTAAGTAGAAATATCTTGAGGACGTTTAAGGCGCAATTTTAACCCCTATACGGGCAATGTAAAGTATGGAAAAATTGGGAGGCATGTGGAGAGATTATGGAGAATTTGGCTAGTGTTCATTCATGAATGGGTCATAGACGTTCACTGGTCCTCAATTTTAAATGGTCGTCGTCCGAGTCCTGGTAGCGCGCCTTCCGTAAGGGGCGTAGTTGTTCTTCGTATTTAGGTTGCACTTGTTTACGGTTAGTTGGCTGCTTGGTCTGTGGTGTCGGGTGGGATGTAGACACCTCCATGTTCCTCAGAAYAGTCGCCAGCCCTGAGACCTTAAATGGTTAAAGACGATGGRAAACCGGGCTTGAGCRTTGATTATGTTTCTTGGAGGTCCTAACCTTGCAGGGTAGGACGGGCGGGAGGTCATTCATTTTTAGCAGTCAGTTTTACTTGTCGTGTGATCTCCTTTTATGCATGTGGTTATGTATTGTGCATCGTGGTCATGATCTTATGTTCATCCTGGTTGAGTCGTATGCGTCGTCGGGTGGCGACGCAGAGTCGATTAGGCTATGGTTGCTTCCTTGTACATATGCACACACACACTTCTAGAAACAAAAATAAAAAAAAATTTTGCACCTGTCACTCGAATGGTTGTTGTAACGAGGCGGTTCGTTACATATTGATGATATAATCTTGTTGATGTTAATGATTACATATTGTGGTTAAAAGAGATAATAAGGTGCTCATATTGATTCACCTTGCCTCTCAATATTCCAACAGTAGTAAGATAAATATGTATGCTTTATTATTTTCATTTTCTTTTAAATGTTCGGATGGGGTCATGGATATTTTTAGGTTTTAGATTTGATTATTTTATAATAAATCATTTTTCACTATTATGTCATTATTCAAACCAATGCATTGATTAATAAGAGTAATGGAAAGACAGGTTAGGTGGCCATGGGCATCTTCACTAGAGGATTGATGGTCCAGGTTTCTTCCAATTTCACAAGGGTGATCTACATATAAATTTCACCAAATGGGGAGCTACACTCATCTCCTTCACTCTCTCTAATGCTAAATGTAATATCATCTTTAAATCCTAAAATACCGTTCAACCCCTTTACCATACTTTTAGTAGTTTCGTCACATAAATCATATTAATATATACATGTCATCTAGCTATGGTTGCTCTTATATATGACTCTTTCACCTTAGACATGGTATCAAATCAAATGTCTCTATATACATTTTAATTTCTAGTTCTAGTTCACTGCTCAAGCAACCTTACTTATCATGTACACTCACATTTCCAATAAGAGGTGTACCTCCAGAAGTATTCTTAATGGATAGACTTTGTAGTTTTCAAATGCTATCCAATAAAAATAAATGTTTTATTTAGTTAACCATATCTCAATCCTCTAGATTATTTAACTTGGCTATTTATTAAAGTATAAAGCAATTTTAAACACATGTGTATCATAAATATTTTAGGGCCACTTCACACTACTAATAAATTTAAATTACTGATGGGCACTATTTATTTTTAAGATGACTATCTAGTCTAGTATATGGAGTTGTATATTCATTTCATGCATGTTGTGCATTATTGTTTCCAAGTTCTAGTGCTCATCATTTGTATTCAAATGGTTATCTTATTGTTTCCATGATCTATATTATTTTGAGAACAAAATGAAGGAGAGATACAACAATGAAATATACATAGATATTTCAAAAACACATAGATACAATAATGCACAATTTTTATTAATGAGAGAATGTACATAAACTGTAAAATTACAGAGTTAATGACTCACTAGAATGGTGGAAACTTATCTCTGAGAAGATATGTGATGGCTACACTCATTCCCAAGAATATGATGATGTTCATAATGAGGCTCTAGAGGCATTTTTAACATAAATAGAATTCAAAACCCTAACCCTAGAAAAGGAAATGCCAAAAGGTTTGTGGGCTCCAATGGGGGTAGTTTGTACATCAACTTCCCAAGGGTGTAAATTTTGCATATAATCTTTGATTTGGGGATTCTATACCTCGTCGGAAATTTCTAGCCGAGTATTACATATTTTTTTCAGCCAAAAAAGTTCATTTTGTCGTCATCTGGGCGCTTTTGTGCCCAAAAACCGTCATTAATGGCCTCAAAACGACCCCAACATTTTAGGACCCAAAAAACTGTAGAAAACTTGGCAAGATGGAAACCCATGTTTTGAGCCAGTGGAATAGGTGGGTGGCCACCGATTTCCACCTAGATCAATCCACCCCCCTTAGGAAGCAATTGTATCCATTGATCCAAGTCCCTGGGGAAGATTTTTCTGAATCTGAACCTTGGTAAGTTGCTTTCCTTGCTGAAGAATCCGCCATGCTTAGCTTGTTGAAGGTTGTTATGAACCTGTTGTTGGAGGGGTTGGATATGTTTAACAAATATAGCTGCATGATCTTCCTGAGTGTGGGAGGACTTTGTTGGTTAATATGCAACATGAATAACATGGAGGGACTTATCATAACTTGTTTTGACTCGGTAGTGTGGGGGAACCCCCGTAGGTGAAGTAGGAATTTATTGGTGCTCTTCTACACTATTGTTGATATTATTATGCTGGATAAAAGGGTCTTGGGACAAGGTTGTAGTTGTTGCAGTTTCATTCTCTTCTCACCAGGTTGTGAAGAGGATAAAATTTGTAGTATGAGAGATTACTTTGTGGCACTGTTTTGTTGGGACAGTAGTCGAAACTACCTTTGTTATTATGTAGATCTGACCCCCCAGAGTATCAATGACACTACAAGGTCGATATTAATAAACATAATGATGCCTCCACATATATGGTTGGCCTAATAGAACATCACATACTTCCAATGGGGAAGCATCACACAGTACCTCATCCTTGAAGGGCTTGATGATGTATGATAGGTGACACTGTTGGTTGACATGAAGATCTCATCCCTGGTGAAGCCATCTGATGTTGTATGGTTATGAGTGTGGGGTTGTCAAAAAATCCAATTTCATGATGACCTCTAATAGATGAGGCTCTTTTGGCTTCCGGTATCAACAATAAAATGAAATTGGGTCCCCTTCACACAAATATGTGAATGGAAAAGGTTCTCCCCCTCCTCAGGATCCTCTGGTTCTTTTGGTTGGATTGTTGTAGTTGTGATAGTAGCAGTGGGTTATGCATAAATTATATGTTTCCTTTTATTATTTTCTAAATCAGAGTCTGATTCAGGGCTCAACTTTGTTTCTTTGAGCTTGACCATCAATGAATGTTTCAAGTGACATTCACCATAGTTGTACCAAGGGATTTTGTGGAAGTCGCAAAACTTCCCAGTGTCCTTCTTTGCTCTTATTTTCCTTTGTCTTAGAATGGGTGTCTTGAGGTTGGATATTCTTTGGATTAGGGTTTCCTTTACCACACTTTGGTCATTGCATATTTTTAGACCCAAATTCCCGCTTGTTCTTCTTCCTAAATTTTGGCTCGATTTTGATAGAATATCTATAAGAAACTCTCGGTGATGAGATGTCCAAAAACTCTATTTCGGTTTGGATGTACCTGTGTAGAGCCCCACGATATTTCAGAACCAAATTTCACTCAGAGTATTTGATACCCGTCTTGGTCTGAAAGGTATGGAAGGTATTTATGAACTCTGACATTTCTTGGTCCCACTTTTGATGCAGTGTGGTACACCTCATGTACTGGTCATCATAGTTTCCCACAAGGTAATATTGCTCCTTGACCAAATCCATCAAAAAATTCAAAGTGGGCTTGACCCCAAATATTCCAGACTCCTCTATGGAATTTTTCTCCCAGTAAATTTTCCACCAATGTTTGACATGGGGGGGAGCCTTAAGGATTGCAAAGGTGATCTTTTCTCTATCGAAAAAATTGTGAACAGAGAAATAAAATTCTAGCAAATTTAACCATTTTTCCAAAGAATCTACATCGATATGAACTTCAAATACGGGAATATAAAAATTAACACATACCTTGAATGGAGTAGCATCTCCAAAGTGAATGCTTGATGACGACGTGCATGTTATTGTTGGCAATTGTTGAAGGATTTGGGAAAAAATATCAAACATCTCCTTCCTTTGTTGTATGAGGGATTCAAAAACTAACATCTTGATGGGATATTCTGCTCCCGCATCTCTTTTATCTTCCACATTTGGAGGTCGTTTTTGATGGAGAGAGCAGTTATCATCAAGGGAAACTAGCTCGAGACCCAACTCTCTATACCCTAACCTCATAAGGGACATGCACTGAGAAACAAAAAGGAGTAGCATTCTCTGATACCACTGATCTAGATTATTTTGAGAATGAAATGAAGGCAAAGATATAATAATGAAATATAAAGATACATTTTAATAAACAAAGAGACACAGTAATGCACAATTTTTATTAATGAGAGAATGTACAGAAATTGTAAAATTATAGAGTGAATGACTCGCTAGAATGGTGGCAACTTATCTCTGAGAAGAGATGTGGTTCCTACACTTATTCACAAGAAGATGATGATTTTTACAATGAGGCTCTAGAGGCCTTTTTAACATAAAGAGAATACAAAACCCTAACCTTGGAAGATGAAACGCCAAAAGTTTTGTGGGCCCTGATGGGGATAGTTGGTACGTCAACTTCCCAAGGGTGTAACGTTTGCATCCGATCTTTGTTTGAGGCATTCTAAACCTTGTCAAAAAGTTCTATCCAAGGATTAAATATTCCATTTGTCCCAAACCATGCCATCGGCTATGGCTTGGGCATTTTCGTGCCCAAAAAACATTGTTTAGGGCCTCAAAACAACCGCAAATTTTCAAGACCCCAAAAAATTGTAGAAAAATTGCCAAGGTGGAAACCCATATTTCAACCAATGGAATAGGTGGGTGTCCACCAATTTCTTCCTAGATCAACCCTACCCCCTTAGGAAGCAATGGTCTCCATTTTGTCAAGTCCATGGGGAAGATTTTGTTGAATATAGAAATTGGTGAGTTGCTTGCCTTGCTGAAGAAGCTACCCTGCTTAAGTTATTGAAGGTTGCTATGGACATGTTATTAGAGGGGTTGGATTTGTTTAACCAATCTGGCTGCATGATATTCCTAAGTGTGGGAGGACTTTGTTGGTGAATATTTATCATAAATAACATGAAGGTATTTATCATAACTTGGTTTGACTGGGAAATGTAGAGGAACCTTCGTAGGTGCAGTAAGAATATATTGGTTCTCTTCTATAATTTTGTTGATCTACCTATGTTGGATAGAAGGGTCTTTGGACAAGGTTGTAGTGGTTGCAACTTCCTTCTCTTCTAACTAGATTTTGAAGAGGATAAAATTTACCATATGACATATTACTTTGCGAAACTTTTTTGTCAGGATAGTGGTTAGAAATACCTCTGGTATCCTATAGATCTGACCCCCCAGAGTAACAATAAGCTACAGGGTCAAGACTCATAAACCACATGATTCCTCCACATATATGGTTCTCCTAATAGAACATCACATAATTCCAGTGGGGCAACATCACATAGTAACTCATCCTTGAAGAGATTGATGTCATATGATAAGAGACACTCTTGGCTGACACGAAGATCTCATCCCTAGAGAATCCATCTGATGTTGTACGGTTATGGGTGTGGGGATGTAGGAAAATCCAACTTCTCGATGACATCTACTGAGATGAGGTTCTTTTGTCTTCCATTATTAAAAATTAAATGCAATTGGTTCCCCTTCACCCACATCTCTGAATGGAAAAGGCGCTCTCCCTCCTTATTATCCTTTGGTTCTTCTGGTTGGATTGTTACGGTCATGCTATTAGGAGTGGGTTCTGGATCAATTGTCTGTCTCCTTTTATTATTTTTTTAATCAGAGTCTAAGTCAAGGATCGAATCTATTTCTTTTATCTTGGCCACCAATGACATTTTTGAGCGACATTCTTCAGTGTTGTGCTAAGGAATATTTTGGAAGTCACACCACTTCCTAGTGTCCTTCTTCGTCTTCTCATTACTCTTCTTTTCCTAGGGATTGGAATTGTTGTATTGAGGTTGGTTATTATGTGGATTATGGATACCTTTACCATGCTTTGGTTGTCATAGATTTGGAGACCCAAATTCTCTTTTGTTCTTCTACTTAAATTTATGCTCAATTTTGAAAGCACATCTAAAAGTGGCTCCTAGTGATGAGATGTCTAGAAACTCCATTTCGATTTGGATGTACATGTGTAGAGCCCCGTACTATTTTAGAAATTGATTCCGCTCATATTATTTGATACTGAGTTTGGTGTGCAATGTATCGAAGGTATTTGTGAACTCCAACACTGTTTGGTCCCACTTTTAATGTAGCATGGTCCATCTCATGTACTGTTCATCATAGTTTCCCACAAGGTAATATTTTTCCTTGACCACATCCATTAAAAAATCCCAAGTGGGCTTGGCCCCAAATATTCCAAAATCCTCTATCACCAATGTTTACCACCAATGTTTGACATGGGGGAGAGCCTTAAGGAGTGCAAAGATGATATTTTCTCTGTCGAAAAAATTGTGAACAAAGAAATAACCTTCTAGCAAATTTAACCATTTTTCCAAAGCATCTGCATCAATATGACCTTCAAATATTGGAATATCAAAATTAACTTGTACCTTGAATGGAGTTGTGTCTCCAAATTGACTTCTTGGCAAAGACACGCCCGTTATTTTCGACAATCATTGAAGTATGTGGGAAAAATTCTCCAACATCTCATTCCTTTGTTATGCGAGTGCTTCCACAATTGTAACATACCCAACCACCCAGGTTGGGCCATGCCACTCCATAAAAACCATAATTTCATTTATATATATATATATATAACTTAATAAGACAAACATATTCTACAAATATAGAGATTCATGCAGAAATAACAGTAAAAATATACATGCAACATACATAGGAAAAACCCATAAACATAAACACATGTATAAATACACAAAACTGTAAATTAATACACAATTGTTACTTATATTTTATATAATACAACCAATTGCATGAAGAACTTCCACGATCATCCCAACCTTAGACCACACTGCTCAGAACTCTCAGCAGTGGGTCACCCCTGAGCTGGGAGTAAACTTCACCTAGGTAAAGGGGATTTCTAACCAGAATGAGGCAACACAACCAATAGAAAGGATTTCATCCCAGGATCCAACTCAAACTACTGACCTACAGTTTCTCATTCCCCACATGCATGTCCCACACTAGGAAGTGTGCCCCTTCTCTACTCATTAGTCCTTCGACTGCCCCACTTCCCTTCTAGACCTTCAACAATAGGGTAGACATGAAGTCTCATAGCACTGTAGCTGCAGTTGGGATCCCTTAGGAAATCAATTTCCCCAACAATTCTCTCACCTAGAGAGAGTTTCTCATAGGCCTGACAACCTGCCTCTTCAATCCCATGGGCCTAATAACCCATTTCTTCAGTTCAGTGATTAATTCAACCAATGACAGGTAATGGGGAAGACAACAAAAATGTTAAAATAAGGAATAGGTGATGGAAACAACAACATTCAGGGCATGGAACATATGTTTTTCACAATATAAAGGTACACCACTGGCTCAGGTAGGTACAGGTTCATTGTGCATCTCGAAAGGGATACAATTTACTGTTGATAACAGGAAAGGTACGAGTATATCAAGAGTGCATGTCAGCTCAAGAGGTAAGGCTGCTGGAGTGAATGGCTATGTCCTTCCCTTAAATGGAATTTCCCCTACACTTATTTGCATGCGCCCTTGATGACACATGGCTCTCCAAGAGCTTGGTTATCTCCACTTGCAATTCATTCTCTTTTCCATAATAACTTAGGATAAAATAATTATCCTCTCCATAGTATTTAGGAATAATATTATAATATTCCTTTGGAAATAAGCCCTCTAGCTTAGCTCCCTTTCTAGGATCTTATCTCTCCCTTTCCCTTCCTAGTGGAGTTTAGTCCTCCATACTCTTTTATTATGGTTGGTCTACACACATCGATGTATTATATTAATGATATGAGTGTTTACATATACAAAAATAGGCTCATTGGCCTTTAGCATCTAGGCTCTCTGACCTAATCATCACATAATCCTCCTAGCTTATAATCACATGGATCACCATCCTATAAGACATATTTTACAATTTCAACTAGGGATCGGTATTGGGGTATTAAAACGAGCAATGGCTTAATGGGAGTTTATTCTCCCTCGTATCTCTTCTCTTCTGCCATGGGAGGCCACTTGGGCTGGCCAGAGTAGTTATCCTTGAGGGAAACTAACTCGAGACCCAACTCTCTATACCCTGACCTCGTTGGGGACATGCACCAAGAAACGAAAAGGAGTATCCTACTCTGATACCACTTATCTGGATTATTTTGAGAATGAAGTGAAGGTAGATATATAAAAATGAAATAAAAAGAGATACTTCAATAAACACAGAGATATAGTAATGCACAACTTTTATTAATGAGAGAATTTACAGAAATTGTAAATTACTGAGTGAATGAATTTCTAGAATGGTGGAAACTTATCTCTCAAAAGAGATGTGATGGCTATTCTCATTGGAAAGGAAATGATAATATTTACAATGAGGCTCTAGAGGCCTTTTTAAAATAAAGATAATCCAAAACCCTAACCCCCAAAGATGAAATTTCAAAAGGTTTGTGGGCCCAGATGGGGGTAGTTGGTATGCCAACTTCCCAAGGATGTAACTCTTACATATGATATTCATTTGGGGCATTATATACCTCATCAAGAAGGTATAGTTGAGTAGTACATATTATGTTAGGCCCATACCATGCATTTTCTTATGATTGGGTGTTGTCGTTCCCAAAAAACATCCTTTAGGGCCTCAAAACAACCCCAAAAGTTTAGGACCCGAAAAACTACCAAGGTGGAAACCCATGTTTTGAGCCAATGGAATAGGTGGGTGTACACTATTTGCTCCTATATCAATACTTCCCCCTTAGGAAACAATGGTCTATATTTCATTAATTCCACGGCAAAGATTTTGTTGAATTTGAACCTTGGTGAGATGCTTTCCTTGTTGAAGAAGCTTCCTTGCTTTGCTTGTTGAAGGTTGTTATGAACCTATTTTTGGAGGGGTTGGATATGTTTAACCAATTGGCTTCATGGTCTTCCTAAGTGTGGGAGGAATGTACTGGTGAATATGTAGCATGAATAACATGAAGGGATTTATAATTACTTGGTTTGACTAGGCAGTGTGGAGGCGCCCTCATAGGTGCACTAGGAATATCTTGGTGCTATTATACAATATTTTTTATCTTATTATGTTGGATAAAATGGTCTTGGGATGAGTTTGTAGTGGTTATAATGTACTTCTCTTATGAATATGTTGTGAAGAGGATAAACTTTGCAGTATGAGAGATTAATTTTGTTGATACTGAGAGGGGGTTGAATCAGTATCAAGTACAATTTAAAACCTTTTTCAACTTATACTTAAACCATTCAATTATATCCAATGATAAATGAACAATAGTATAAGAGTTACACCAATACACCACAATACA
>JZKD02S0667571.1:446381-499972 GCA_000966675.3 Picea glauca | reverse complement strand
TTATGTATTAATATTTTCAATCTTTAAGAGTCTATTATCCCAAAAAATCTTTTTGGACCTTATGATGAACTTATTATACTTAAGCTATATGGAATACAATTTACTCTTTGGATTTTTTCCTTTTGTAGATTGTGAAATGTTAATATTGTTTCTCATATAATTTCTGAATATGAAACTTTATTTGTATTGAACTAGTTTTAGATTGCTCTGCATATAAATTTTCATGTTATGTTTTTATTTATATGGTTCATTAAATTTTGGTTCCTTTAATATCTGTGGCTGATCATCTATTCAGGTATTTTGAGTTTACATCTAATACTAGAAAGCTGGTAACACCATTTACTGAGGATTGTAATTTCTTGCATTTTCATTTATTTGGACATTCTAAAGTCACATGATATATAATCATTTGTCTTTATGTCATCATCAACTCATTCTGGAATATAAAAGAATTATTTGAGTTTTTTCATGAAGTATTATGCTTGCTTTTGTCATAGGTTTACACTTGACATAGGTTAAGAGGAGCTCATACAAATACATAGAGATGAATTTAGCTTAGCACTGCTGATCAACGAGAGGTTAGTTAGTGTATTATTTATTTAATTTGTGAATTTGTGAATGAATAGTGATTGCATCATCTAAACGTTAAATACTTTGTTTATTTTCATTATATCATTAACAATCCTATTCATCCATTGTTTATTAGTTTGGTATTTAGAGTATTAGAATAATTTTGTTTATATTCTTCATCTTTGTTTAGATCCATTATCTTAAAACAATTATTTTCACAAGGCTTTACTTAAACCTTGTAAATTGTATATAGCTATTGTACATAAACATTGTTAGTTAAGCATTTGTAATTAAAGTATTGATTGTTAGAGTTGTATCTTAAGTTATTCCATATCTTTTAGTTGTTTTAGGATCTTAGTTGGCTAACAGATCCATAAAACCCATTAGGGTAGATTATACCAAATGCCTTGGGTTAAATAGACAACCCCGGACTGAATCTTCCCTTCCTATTGACGGTGTGTAATAAAAACTCGTCAACAGATGATGATAGAAGGAGGGCCTGAGGTAAATTTAATGATTAAATTTTTTACCCCTCAACCTGTCATAATTCCATATTTATAATTTTTTCTTCTGTGTCATCTTGAAATGCACTAGAAGGCATGCCAGATTGACAAGTTGGCCTTTCAGGAGTCTTTGTTTTGAATGTATTTAATTCCCCATGGCTCCCCAAATCACTGTGTTGGAACATGCTTTCCACCTCTCATTACCTGATATTTCCAATGAGACAGTCTCTCACTTTTCCAAACTCACCTTTGATGGTGGGGGGGAATGAATATGCAAAAGACCATCTTAACAATTTTTGGTGTAAATGCATCAAACATGATATTTCTAATTTAAAGGTTTTATGGAGATTGTTCGCTTTTAATTTTAGGGGTCGGATTAAACATTGGTTTGAGTCTTTTCTAGCATATCACAATATTGATTAGTTTCAGTTTGTAGTGGAATTTTTAGATTCTTTTGAAATCTATGATTACAATCAATTATGTGAAGAATTTCATACTTTACTAGTACCATTTCATATTTAACAAGAATCCCTAATGTTCTATGTAAATTTAATCTTGATGACATGTCATTTGTACTAAATATCCTTTGTGATGCTTGCATCCCTTTCATCCAATCATATTCAATCGTGAATGATGAATCAATTACAAATCATATCACTCAATTGCGATAAGAATTTTGTTTGCAGGATGAGAGGAATCCATCCGAAACTTTTGAACAAGCAAGGGAGGTAGAATCTATTGAAAAGGTTCTTACTGACAATCAAACTAGTTTTTCCTCAAAAGTGTTGTATATTCAGTGTTCGATCATCATGGAAGAAGATTTGATGTTGGGTTAAGGTGAATGTCCATATTCTTCTAACTCTGGCTCTGATCACTACTTAAATTCAGTTATTGAAGAACACTTAGGTGATGAAAATGATCTTAAGTATTCTAACATTCATATGAAACTAATTAGTGATGTAAATATGCAATTTGAAGAAGAAACCTTAAACCTTCATCCACAAATCATACCTTATCAACATGAAATATTAAATGTTTTTCATGAAAGTTTCGAATTGTCTATCATACATGAGGAAAATTTAGATGATCATATTATGTTGAAGGATTTATCATCAAAACAGGGTTAAAGTTTTAAGGAAAGTGAAGAGGAATGTCTTGAGAATACCATTGTTAAATATCATAGCTCAAGATATTCTTTTCATGTTCTCATTTTTTATTCCTTTTACTCTTTATATCCCTATATCTTCTTAGATTTTGGTGGATATGATACTTTACCCATGGTATCTTACTCTTTTCCATCACACTCAGATCTTTTCGATATGCCAAGATTTGGTGAAATTAATTTCGAACATAACATTTATGAAGTCATATTTGACTCTCTTTCACTTTCACCACTTGCATGGAAAAAAGACATGTTGGAAGATGATTTTACACCATTTATTTTTTAAAAAGACAATGCACTCATTCTTATGGAGATCAAATATTCTACATTGCATATTCATTTTTTGGTTGGTTCAAATTTTAATAATTATGCTTCACGTTTTGAAATGACCCATTTCATCAAAGGAAGTGTTCAAACCAATAAAATAATTGATGTCATGAATACTCTTATGATGTGTTCCCCATTGATATATCCATTTCATCATAGTCATAGTTTGCATCCTAATTTTTATGACAAGATTGCAAAATGGTTGGAGAATTCATACATCAAGAAGTTTCAAAAGAATGGTAAGGTCGTGCTTGATTTTTTTTAAATGAATATATAGGAGGTAAGCATGACATATTTATTTCATATCTGCAAATACTACATTCTTTTATTCTGATTTTTGAATTTCTATGCCTTGCAGGATTGAATATGTTCTTGTGGCTGCACTGGAAATATGATTTTACTTAGCATTTTGATCTATTTAGTAGTTTAGAGTAGGTTTCCTTTAGTTTTATTTCTCACCGTTTCTCTTTGTAATAATGTAGTTATGAACACAAGTGGGTACACCAAGAGAACTATAATATGAATGTTGTCAGGGAAGTCTTCTTTCAATTCCTTTATTTTTCCTTTTCGCAGTTGTCTTGGTTAAATGTTTCTTTTTCAAAATTTGGCAGCATCATGTGATGATTTCAGATATTATGAAGCATTAATAAATATATTAGGGATTTGATCTTAGTTTTACCCTAACAAACATAGCTTACCACTGCACATAATTGCACTCATCTTGGTTAGGGATTTTTCTGTGACTTTTAATAATAATCTTGGTCAAAATGATGTATCATGCATCACTATCTTAAGAAAACAACCTTCCTATATGCAAAAATTTGAACTGTGTTGTTCTTCCTTTTGAGCCTCTTTCTCTATGATAGATTGGTTTGGTTTTGTTTTTGGTCAATATATTTTTAAAAGTGATCTTTTTCTATTTCAAATTTTTTTATTTTGATATGCTTCTAATTTTGAATCCCATTAATAAAATCTGATTCAGTTTGTTGTGTGTGTTTTTTTTGTTTTGTTTCTGTTTGTCTTTTTGAATAAATATATTTCTGATCAAAGAGCGATTGTCGAAGGAATCATTCATTTCAAGACTTATGTTTTTAAAATAAATTTGAAACAGTTCAAACAATTTTTTATGTTAAGGTTCAACTCAGATAATTGATTTGTAAGACAGTTGAGTACTATGAAATCCTAAACGGTCTTTGTGAGAGTATTACCCCTGAAATGTGTCGAGATCTTTGGGAATTAAGATTATCCTTATACTTTTTACACTGTCCCTATTCTTAGAAGATCACTTTTAAGTGCTTCTCCATTCTCTAGATGATTTCTTAACAGAAATCTAAAATCTCAAAACCATGATAAAACTTCCAATTTTGAAAGAAAATAAAAAAAAATGATCAATTGTTCACTTGTATTGCAATTAAACTCTAGTATCACCCCGCTCTATTTGTCATCAATAAATATATAATTGTATTTTTATTTAAAAGTGGCATAAGAGGGTTGGAAGCACTTAAGTGTGGGAAGTGTGTGTAAAATCGTCGGGGTACTGAACATGCTTGCTTGCAGTGGGTAAATGCACACATGATACAAAGAAAACTCCATCGAGGTACTGAATAGGCCTGTTGGCAACGAAGCAATGTCGGGTTGAGATGTAGCACGTATATGATTTTAAATTATTTTTTATTGAAGTATACATCATGTGGATACAACTATTGGATGGGATTAAAGCATTTGAGTGGGTTAAATGACATCCCTGTCGAGCCTATGGACATCTGTTGGCAGGAATGGCTCTATCAACGGTATTGAAGTCCTTTTATAAACATCGTGACTCTTTGATTAAAACGCAACTTCAGGTTATAATCCTCTGTAAAAGAATTATTTTCTTCTTTTATGATATTCTTCTATAAATCTGAGCTAATCTTAACAATGTGTAATATTAAAGTGGATTTGTTTCAAAGTAGCTTAAAATTATATCCAATTCTTATTCTTTTTCCAGAGATAACTAAG
This sequence comes from Picea glauca, assembly GCA_000966675.3. Classification (NCBI taxonomy): domain Eukaryota; kingdom Viridiplantae; phylum Streptophyta; class Pinopsida; order Pinales; family Pinaceae; genus Picea; species Picea glauca. The sequence continues at coordinate 495,412 of JZKD02S0667571.1, read as the reverse complement.
TCGCCTAGTGAGTCGCCATTTGTTGGGCCCCAACAAACCCCTTCTTTATTTTTAATCAAAATCTAGGGTCCCTCAAAATTTTACTTGGATTCTTCGTTTTGTTTCCTTTGACTGGATTGGATTGGTATTGGTTTGAGTTGTTTTGAGGTTGGTTTGAGTTTATATTCTTTTCTTTTTTTTGGTTTGAGTTTCATGAAATTCAAATGCCATTATGTTTTTCTTTCTACAGAGTTTTGATGTTGATGGTCGAGCTTCATAATTCGGGAGTTTGTTATTACCTCTTCCTTATTGAATTTATCTATTATGAGAATGGCTTGGTTGAAGACTTCGATTAATAAAAATGATTTTACAGTAAGAAATTTTATTGTGACACGTCGTTTCTATGACATTTGTTCACATTTGATCAATTTTGAATGAGGGAGAGACGAACATAGAAATCTTAATTTAAACGAAAAACATTATTTTTTATCAATTGTTTACTTTCGTTTAAATTATGATTATGTTTTTGTGTTTTGCTCATTAGAAATAATTTTCAAAAAATCATTTGGCAGATTTAATTAACTAAATTATTTTGTCAATTTGCATCTCATTTCATAAAAAAAATAAAAATTATCTATCATTTGTTTAATTTTGTGAAAACCTAAAATTAATATTTGTCTCATCTCCATCAACTTGAAGCATCTATAATTTTAAGATCACATTTGAAAGGAAATATAAACAATGTTTGTTTAGAACTTATAGTTAGTTTAAATTCATTTTTATTTTATTGTTCTAGATTTTGTTTTATTCACAATTTTTAGGTTATTAATTTGGTTTCTTTTTGTTTCACGGGTTTCTATTATCAGTTATTTGGTATAGATCTGATCATGGCTTGATTTTATTATCTAAATACGTTCAATATAATTGATCCAAAATAATATTGGATTGTTGTAAATAATTTATGAGAAACAACAGATAAGATTTGGAAATGTGTTCAAGAACAAACAAACGATTTTGTGGGACATGTTTCAACCAAACTGTAAGGAATCTGAAGAAACGGTTGAAAAACTATCTGCAGAATGGACCTATATAGTTTACAAGTGAAAATTTTCTCAAACAAATGCATGATTTGAGAGATATTTGTGTCTCTTTACGAGGAAATTTCAGGTGGCGGAAATTATTAGTGATGCCCAGACTGTTCATTCATTGTATAAATATATGAGAAATTCCAAAGCCAAAGGGATCGAGGAAATTGAGAGGAGGATTTTTCTCCTTTCCTTTTTGTATATTATGTCTTTTGTAAACTTTTTTCTTTTCAAATGGAGTAAGGGATGATTGGAATCTTTGGGAGAATGGACAAGTATTTTCAAAGAAGAATATGGAATTCCAGGTTGCTTAATGGCTTTTGTCCTATGAGTAAAATGGTTTTGTTTTCATTATAATATCTTCATATTCTTTAAGTAATTGATTATGCATTGATTTATTATCTTTAGTCTATTTTATGAATACATGGTTAATTGCTATTATTTATGTATTAATTTTTTCAATCTTTAAGAGTCTATTATCCCCAAAATTCCTTTTGGACCTTATAATGAACTTATTATATTGAAGTTATATGGGATACAATTTACTCTTTGGATTTTGTCCTTTTGTAGATTGTGCAATGCTAATATTGGTTCTCATATAATTCTGAATATGAAACTTTATTTGTATTGAACTAGCTTTAGACTGCTCTGCATATAAATTTTCATGCTATGTTTTCATTTATATGGTTCATTGTATTTTGGTTCCTTTAATATCTGTGGTTGATCATGTATTCAGGTATTTTGAGTTTACATATGATACTAGATATATGGTAACACCATTTACTGAGGATCGGAATTTCTTTTATTTTCAGTTATTTGGACATTCTAAAGTCACATGATATATAATCGTTTGTCTTTCTGCCATCATAAACTCATTCTGGAATATAAAAGACTTATTTGAGATTCTTCAGGAAGTATTATGCTTTCTTTTGGCATAGGTTTACACTTGACAGAGGTTAAGAGGAGCTCATACAAATACATAGAGATGAATTTAACTTAACACTGCCGATCAACGAGAGGTTAGTTAGTGTATTATTTATTTAATTTGTTAATTTGTGAATGAATAGTGATTTCATCATCTAAATGTTAAATACTTTGTTTATTTTCATTATATCATTAACAATCCTATTCATCTGTTGTTTATTAGTTTGGTATTTAGAGTATTAGAATAATTTTGTTTATATTCTTCATCTTTGTTTAGATCCATTATCTTAAAACAATTATTTTCACAAGGCTTTACTTAAACCTTGTAAATTGTATATATTTATTTTACATAAACATTGTTAGTTAAGAATTTGTAATTAAATTGTTGATTTATAGAGTTGTATCTTAAGTCAGTCCACATCTTTTAGTTGTTTTAGGATCTTAGTTGGCTAACGGAACCATAAAATCCGTCAGGGTAGATTATACCAAACAGCTTGAGTTAAATAGACAACCCTAGACCAGATCTTCCATTCCCTTTGATGGTGTGTCATAAATGCCCGTCAACAGGTTGTCATTCTCACCTTCATAAAATCTTGGCAGTAGATATTGCCATTCATCAATTTGAGGCACAGGATGTGGATAACCAACTATGGTTAAGAAATTGAGTGGGGAAAACCTCATGGCCAGGATAGCCTACATAGCCATTTAATCTCTCTCAAACTAGTGGAGTCTCCATGGTCAAAGATGAGCAGTCATAACAATGTGTCCAGCTTCATTTCACCATCTAAAACTAGATGTCTTCATTGTCGTTCTCCCAGGGAAGATATCTTCACTTTCATCCCCGACAACGATGCCATTAATGTTAGCACTGAGAGTCGCCCTCAGACTGTAATAGGATAAGCCTAGTACCCATCAAAATGTAATGTATTAAAATGGTTTGAGTATGTGGATCAGAGAGACTTTAAATAAAGGAAAAGAAAACAGATATCACTACAAATCTGTGATGGACCATTGGGATATGGAGTCATAAATAGTCTACTCAATGAAGGCATTTAAGCTCCCTATTAGACAAACAATTTGTATAATGATGAATAGAAAAAATAAGAGAATAAACTAAAGAAGAATATTCGCTAAGCAGAGATCCTCTCTGTGAAGATAATTTTGATGTGTTTGAATAGTAAACAATGATAGATAAGCAAGCTTACAACAGATCCTCTAATTCATCGAGAATATATCGATCAAAGGAAAATTTTAATCCTTGAAATCATTAATACATTCAAACAAGATGAAGAATAGAAATGAGTATATAGAATTTAGATGTGTATGAATAGTAAACAATGATAGATAGGCAATATTACAACATATCCTCTACCGCATCAGGATTCTATCAATCAAAGGAAAATTTTAATCCTTAAAATCAACAATTACATTCAGACAAGATGAAGAATAGGATAGAGAACATAGAAGAAAAATCTGATGAAACATCTCATATGATTCTTCAATAACAATACAATTTATAGCTACCCTCCGACTTACAAACTAAAATATACAATCATAAACATTTCTCAAAACTTCCTCCGGTCTTGGGTCGAACACCCTCCCTGGAAATATCATTCATCTGATGTATTTATAATCAAAACAATCAACATATCTTTTTGCTTGGGAACCTCCTTTCCAGTGTTGTGTGTCTTCTCTTGTATGTCATGTTCCTTCTGTCAGAAGGAAACCCTGGTTAGTATGGGCATGCAGGAGAAACTACCCTCTATGGTACTTCTGATTGACATTTTTTTGTCTCCTCGGCCAGACCCTCCATGCTTTCTATTTATGGAGTGAGTTGAGGTTTCAACTACCAGTTCTTTCTTTCATTAACTTCTTTCTCCTCGGGATCAGGACAAGGCTCAATGCCTAGGGGGCTACTATGTGTTTCTCTCAGATTTGACACTGAATAAGCACGTGATTGAGGGGCCATCAAAGGAAGTTTGGATCCACACCTCTTTTGAGCCCATAATTCACCACCTTCTACCATGTAGCCCTTTCGTCATACTATGGTTTCGATTGAGGGATCGCTCTAGACATTTATCGTTCGAGCATGTCATGTTCCCACAATGAAGTGTGGTTGTCGATCTGTTGTAATCTGCGATTTTGGAAAGCCTTGCTTTTTCTTCCATGCACCACTCTTGGATGGACCCTGCTTCTTGTTGCAAAGATCAATGGTTCACAATTACTTCATGAGTTCAGGCTTTGGGCATTTTCAATGCATATCTCTTACAATCCTCTGGAGTGTTGTATCTCTAAAGTGAGAGATCTTCCTCCACATGTCCTCTTGTTTTGGACGATCGAGATTCACTTTGGGAGTTCGAGCTTCAAGAATGTTTCTTCTTCTTTCCTACGCAATCCTTCGAAGTGTTGTATTTCCAAAGTGTTATATCTGGCATTGTGTGGCCTCTTGATTTGGACGATTGAGATTGACTTCAAGAGTTCAAGCTTTGGGATATTTCTTCTTCTTGCTCACACAATCCTCTAAAGTGTCTAATTTCCCAAGTGTGAGATTTTCCGACGTGTTTCCTCAACCTTCAATGGCTCAGATTTAGTTCAAGACTTCGAGACATTTGGATGGAAATCTCCCAAAGTAACATTATCCCAGTTGACGTGGAAGCCTCTCGTCACTACGAGACTTCAAGATTCTAGGGCTTCTGTCTATTCATTAATCCTTGCACAAATTTTAAATTTTGACTGTCCGAGAGCCGCTAATATGAACTGCACATGGTATCTCCATCATTGAAAATAGAACCTACTATTTTGGTTGTATTTTAAGATTGAAATGGACTGCTTTTGAATGCTGTGCTTGGACATTACCTGTGAAACAAAAGACTTGGTCATACTATGACCTTGAAAAATTTATGTGATAACAGGTTCTACACAAATTATTTTTCTCCTTTAATTTTTTTCTAAATCAGAGTCTGAGTCGAAGCTCAACTTTGTTTCCTTGAGCTCAACCACCAATGACTATTTCGAGTGACATTCATTAGTGTTGTGCCAAGGGATTTTGTTGAAGCTGCACCACTTCCGAGTGTCCTTCTCTATCTTCCTATTTCTCTTATTTTCCTGCGTCTTGGACTGGTTGTCCTGAGGTTGGTTATTCTGTGGATTAGGTTTTCCTTTACCATGCTTTGTTTGTTATGGATTTGTAAACCCAAATTCCTACTTGTTTTGCTGCTTAAATTTCTGCTCGATTTTGACAACATATCTATAAGTGGCTTCCAATGATGAGATGTCCAAAAACTCCATTTTGGTTTGGATGTACTTTTGTAGAGCCCCACGATATTTTAGAACCAGATGTCACTTAATGTATTTGATACCAAAATTGGTGCACAAGGTATGGAAGGTATTAGTGCACTCTGACACCGTTTGGTCCTACTTTTGATGCATCATGGTCCATCTCATGTACAAGTCATCATATTTTCCCACAGAGTAATATTTCTCCTTGATCGCATCCATAACACAATCCCAAGTGGGCTTGGCCCCAAATATTCCAGACTCCTCTGTGGAATTTTTCTCCCAATAGTTTTCCCACCAATGTTTGACATGGGAGAGAGCCTTAAGGAGCGCAAAGGTGATCTTTTATCTGTCAAAAAATTTGTGAACAAAGAAATAAACTTCTAGTAAATTTACCCTTTTTCTAAAGCATCTACATAAATTTGACCTTCAAATATGGGAATATCAAAATTAACTTGTACCTTGAATAGAGTAGCGTCTCCAAAGAAACTGCTTGAAGAAGACGTTCATGTTATTGTCGACAATTGTTGGAGGATTTGGGAAATTTTTTCCAACATCTTGTTCCTGTATTCCATGAGGATTCCATGAGAAACAACTTGATGGGGTATTCTGATCTCTCGTATCTCTTGTCTTCCTCCATGGGAGGCCTCTTGGGCTGACGAGAGTGGTTATCCTCAAGGGAAACTAGCTCGAGCTCCAACTATCTATACCCTAACCTTGTCTCTTGCTCTGATACCACTGATCTAGATTATTTTGAAAAAAAAAATGAAGGCAAAGATATAACAATCAAATATATAGAGATAATGCAATAGACATAGAGATACAATAATGCACAATTTTTGTTAATGAGAGAATGTATAGAAACTATAAAATTACAGAGTGAATGACTCTCTAGAATGGTGGCAGCTTATATCTGAGAAGGGATGTGATGGATACACTCATTCAAAAGAAAATGATGATGTTTACAATGAGGCTCTAGAGGCATTTTTAACATAAAGAGAGTCCAAAAGTCTTACCCTAGAAGATGAAACTCCAAAAGGTTTGTGGGCCCTAATGGGGGGTAGTTGGTACGTCAACTTCCCAAGGGTGTAACGTTTGCATACAATATTCGTTTGGGGTGTTCTATACCTCGACAGAAAGGTATATCCGAGGATTAGATATTTTGTTTGGCCAAAAACATGATCGATTTTGAAAACATATCTATAAGTGGATCCCAATGATGAAGAGTCCATACACTTGATTTTGGTTTGGATGTATTTGTGTAGAGCCCTGTGGTATTTTAGAATCAGATGTCTCTTAGTGCATTTGATACCTATCTTGGTGAACAAGGTATGGAAGGTATTTGTGAACTACGAAACTATGTGTGCCCACTTTGTATGCAGTGTGGTCCATCTCATGTACAAGTCATCATAGTTTCCCACAGGGTAATATTGGTCCTTGAACGCTTCCATAAAAAATTCCCAAGTGGGTTCGACCCCAAATATTCTAGATTCCTCTATGGATTTTTTCTCCCAGTAAGTTTAAGGAGCACAAAGCTGATATTTTCTCTGTTGTAAAAATTGTGAATAGAGAAATAAAATTCTATCAAATTTAACCATTTTTCCAAAGAATCTGCATCAATCTGACCTTCAAATATGGGAATATCAAAATTAACTTGTACCTTGAATGGAGTAGCATATCCAAAGAGATTTCTTGAATAAGACGTGTATGTTATTGCCATGCATCATTGAAGGATTTGGGCAAAATTATCCAACATCTTGTTTCTCTATTGTGAAAGGGATTCCATGAAAAACAGCTTGATGGGATATTTTTCTCCCCCGTCTTTCTTTTCTTCTGCCATGGGAGGCCTCTTGGGATGAAAAGAGTCGTTATCCTCAAGGGAAAATAGCTTGATCCCCAACTCTCTATACTCTGACTTCATCAAGGGCATGCAATAAGAAACGAAAAGGAGTATCCTGCTCTGATACCACTGATCCAGATTATTTTGAGAACAAAATGACAATAGAGATATAATAATGAAATATATAGAGATAATGAAATAAACACATAGATATATTAATGCACAATTTTTATTAATGAGAGAATGTATAGAAACTATAAAATTACAGAGTGAATGACTCGCTAGAATGGTGGCAACTTATCTCTGAGAAGAGATGTGATGGATACACTCATTCGAAATAAGATGATGATGTTTAAAATGAGGCTCTAGAAGACTTTTTAACATAAAGAGAATCCAAAACTCTAACCTTAGAAGATGAAACACCAAAAGGTTTGCGGGCCCCTATGGGGGTATTTGGTATGCCAACTTCCCAAGGGTGTAATGTTTGTATACGATCTTCATTTTGGGAGTTCTATATCTCGTTAGAAAGGTCTATCCGAGGATTACATATTCCATTTGTCCTAGAACATGCTTTATTTTGAAAACATATGTAATATACCATATATAAAAAGTATGCAGAATAGAAATAAAATGCTAGAAATGGAAAAATAACAATAATATAACCAACATAATATCCATGTGCCAGTTAGGACCAGATCTACCTATGTGTGAGTTAGGACTCTAACATGTCTTCCCCCTTACAAACAACCTTGTCCTCAAGGCTAGAGATGTGGAAACTGTTGCAGAATGGTAGCTGGTTCCCAAGTGGCATCTATTGGAGTTGTATCTTTCCACTAGACTAGCACTTCCTTGATGGTTCACTAACGCAGGCGACGCTCACGCTGGTCCAAAAATGCTTCTGGCTATAGCCAAATGGATCCTTTATTAGCTAACTTGGGAAGGTCAGTTTGAATTTGGCACCTAGTTCCAATCACCTTCTTTAAGCATGAAACATGAAAAATAGGATGTAGCTTCGACTGTCTGGGTAGAGCTAACTGATAGGTGACTTGTCCCACACACTTGAGAACTGTATAAGGACCATAAAATTTGGGCACTAGCTTCTGACAATGCTCGACCTTGAGGGAATTTTGCTTGTATGGTTACAGTCGCAGAAACACCTGATCCCCTTCTACAAATTGACGTTCAGAATGACCTTGACCTGCTTGTTGCTTCATGTGATTATGTGCCATGACCAAGTTCTCTTTAAGGGTACAAATAATATCCTCTCAAATTGTAAGTGTTTGGTCAACCACCTGGACCTTTGAGGTACTTGGTAAGTATGAGAGAACTGAAGGTGGCTTCTGTCCATATACTACTTCAAAAGGAGTCATGCATGTAGTTGTGTGGTAGGAAGTGTTGTACCACCATTCATCTAGGGGTAACCATTGAGCCCACTGATTTTTCTTTTCAGAGGAAAAACACCTTAGATATGTTTCCAAACACTTGTTGACAACTTTTGTTTGACCATCAGTCTAGGGATGATAAGTTGTGCTTAGATGCAATTGGGTGCCCTATAGCTTAAACAGTTCTTGCCAAAAATTGCTGGTGAAAGTTGGGTCACCATCAGAAATAATAGAGTGTAGCATGGGATGAAGCTTGAAGACCTGGTCCATGAAAAATTGAGCCACCGTGGATGCAGTAAATGGGTGTTGAAGAGCACAGAAATGAGCATACTTGGAAAGGCGATCCACAACCACCATTATGACTGATTTATTTCCCAATTTGGGTAAGACGGTAATAAAGTCCATAGAGATATCCTTCCAAATAGCAGGTGGAATCGGAAGTGGTTCTAGTGTGCCCAAAAATTTGACTGTTTCTCCCTTGTTGCATTGACACACCTCACATTCAATGAAAAAATTACATATGTTCTATTTCATACCATCCCAGAAAAAAGAATGTTTGACCCTGTCATAGGTTTTGGTGAACCCGGAGTGCCCCGCTGTGGGTGTAGCATGAAGCTCAGAAAGTACCATGGATTTAAGATTTGATTGTTTACTTAAATACAAGAAGCCTTTGTATCGAAGCTCATCCTGGAGCCAAGAGTACCCTGGGGGAGATGGAGCATTGGTCTACAATTGTTTGATTAGATGCGAACTTTTGGGTTCTTGTAGCCATTCCTGGCACATAGATTGGAGCCAATCTGGTACAATGAAGGAAAGAGAAAAAAGGGATCCTTCTTCTTCATATTTTTGGGACAGTGCATCCACCACCACATTTTCTTTTCCATTTTTGTAAATGATCTCATAATCATATCCTAAGAGCTTAGTCACCCATTTTTGTTGCTCCAGGGAGGAAATGTGTTATATCAGAAAGTAGTTGAGGCTTTGATGGTCTATCTTAATTTGGAAACATTTCCCCAAGAGATAAGGGAACCACAGATCAACAACATGCAAAATAGCTAACATTTCCTTTTCATAGATGGGTTTGCCCAGATTCCTTCTAGATAGTTGCCTACTGGTGAAGGCCAAAGGTCGACCCTCTTACATAAGGACAACATCGATTTCTTTCCCTGAGGAATCACATTCCAACACAAAGGTCTTTGTGAAATCAGGAAGGGATAGAGCTGGAGTGGTGCACATGGTTGTCTTCAAGGTTTGAAAATATTGAGCAGTGGCTGGAGTCCAAGTGAAAGAGTTCTTTTTTAGGAGAGTTGTGAGAGGTGGTGCAATCTTGCCATAATTCTTAACAAACTTGCGATAATACCCTGTTAAGCCCAGAAATCCATGCAATCTTTTGAGAGTCTTTGGCTGTGGCCAGTCTTTCATAGCTTCAATATTTTTTGGATCCGCCCTGATGCCATCCTTTCCAACTAGATGACCCAAGTATTCTACTTCTGAGGCACCAAAAGAACATTTAGATTGTTTCAGGAAAAGTTGGTGCTGAGAGAGTAGACAGAGAACTCGATCCACATGAGTAAGATGGTCGGTCCAGGTTTTGATATAGATTAGGATATCATCAAAGAAAACTAATACAAAATTATGGAGAAAAGAACAGAAGACATGATTCATGAGGCTTTGGAAGGTGGAGGGGGCATTACACAAGCCAAAGGGCATGACCAAAAACTCATAGTGGCCCTCATGAGTTTGAAATGTCGTCTTGGGAATGTCTGCCTCCTTCTTACGTATCTGGTGATAGCCCGAGCAAAGATCAAGTTTAGTAAAGAATTGGGTGCCACTCAATTCATCTAGGAGGTCATCAATGACAGGAATGGGAAATTTATCTTTAATGGTCAGTTTGTTGAGGGCATGGAAGTCAGGACACATTCTCCAAGAACCTTCTTTCTTCAGGACCATGACTACAAGATAAGAGTAAGGGCTCGTACTAGGGTGGATAACGCATGTAGTAAGGAGTTCCTGGACTGTTTTCTCAATTTCATTTTTTTGTGAAAAGGTGTTGCGATACGGACGAATATTGGGAGGAAGGCTTCCGGGTACAAGGGGAATGGAATGATCATGAACACCACGGGAAGGAGGGAGTCCTTGGGGAGTGGAAAATACCATTTGGTGTTTAGAAAGGAGGGCTTGGAGGTCTTCTAGCACCAAGGGTGTCTTTGTTGCTTGTATGGCATGGAGTTGGGCAATGACACCAAAATGACCTTTTTTGAGCAGCTTTTCCATGCGATGGGAACTAATGACCTCAGGTGAACCAGCAGTGATGCCTTGGAATTTATATTGGTGTCCTTCCTAGTCGAATTGCATGGTTAATGCCTTAATGGGAACCAAAGTCCTTAGCCAGTATGCACCCAACACAATGTCACAACCACCCATGTCGATAGCAAACATATGGGATTTTAGGTGGTAGTCACCGATTTGGAGACACACATTTTCACAGAGCCCTCCACATTTCATGGAACCACCATTGGCAATCATGATTTGGAAATTGTTGACTTCATGGATGTAGCAATGAGTTTCTTGGGAAATGCGGCGATGAACAAAATTATGGGTGCTTCCACTATCAATCAAAATGATGACCTTCCGATGCTTGATGTAACCTATTAACTTGAGGGTTTGGGGGGTGGAGAAGCTAGTGAGAGCATTGAGGGAAATGATTGATTCCACTTCAGGAGGGTATGAGGGAGGGGTTATGTCAGTGATTTCAGGTGACTCAGGCACAAGGGGAGTTTCAACATCCTCTTCCAAAATATCCTCAGAGATGGCCATAAAAATATTTTGTTCCTTACACTTGTGGCCCGGGAAATATTTGTCATCACAATTATAACAAAGGCCTTTGAGTTGGCATTCAACCATTTCAGCCCTGGTCAATTTTTGGATCTTTAATGGGGTGGAGGGAGTAGTGGGATTTATGGGTTTAGGGCGAGGGATAAAGGAGGGTTTACGGTTTTGAGAGGATACAACCTATTGTGCTTCTTTAGCATTTTTAGTAACCTCCACCCAACTAGAAGGTCGATCCATGAGGACATGGGCCTGAATATCCTCCTTGAGGCCACTGATAAAACACTCTTGAAAGAAAGCATCAATCATGCCCTTTGTTTGAGAAGCCAGGTTCTCAAAGGCAGTTATAAAGTCTTCTATTGTTCCTAACTATTTTAACTTTGTCAAACAGCCCAAATGGTTGGTGTCAGTGTCAAAGCATTCATAAAGCTCAGTTGCAAATTAGGTCCAAGAAATATACCCTTGACGGGAAGTTTTTCTCCATTTCCACCATTGCTAACGTTCTTGATCTAGATGGAGAACACCATACTGGAGTTTGGCCAAGTCATTTGTAATGCCGTATAAAGAGAAATAAGGTTCCATTTGGGTGACCCAACCAGTGGGGTCCGAGCCATCAAATTTGATCACATCCACCTATGGAAGGCATAGGTCACATTGAAAGGGATGGGGCTAAAAGGTATGGGCATGGGAAGAATGTTCACCTTCAGTATTTGGAGGTGAATTAGAGAAAGGATCATCTGTAGGGATCTTCAGTTTGGTGCAGAGTTATGCAAAGATAGATTCAAGGTGGGTGGTCAGTTCTTGTTTGACTTCCTCCATTGAGGACTGCATGGTTGTATTTATGGATGAATCGATGGAGGCAACAATAGCACTGAGTTGTTTCACTTGTTTTTGGGTCTCAAGGAAACCAAATTGCAAGGTGTTGAAGCGAGCTTCCAGGTCTTGGCTACGGGTATGGGCCATGAGGATGGGTGAACTAAAAAGGGGCGGGCGAGGTAAAACATTTTGCCGAAAAATGATATGGATGAATGTGATAAGGGTGAAGAGATGAATCCAATGGAATAGGTCTCAAATAATGGTGAAAAAATTTCCAGACTTTTTTTTTTTTTTCACCTGTGGAGTTATACTCCGGTCTGAAGAATACTGGAGCGATGAAATCCCCAAATGCTTAACCAGAAAAAAATGTGTATTTACTTGGCAACCCGAACATAGTTGCGCGGCAATAGATCTTGTCTGTTTTAATTTTTTTATGTTTTTGTCCCCAAAGGTTAGGTATTCAAGGGTTCTACAGATAAGGGCTTTCCCTGTGCTATAGCTCTCTGATATGTGTGTGGGGTCCAACAGTAATACTCGGCCCAATATCTCAGGGAAATAACTAAGAAGGATAGACCATACCCTTAGCCGTACTACCCGACTACCCATGTACTTAGAGAGAGTATCTTCTCGAGTGATGTTCTCGGTGGAACTATAGCAGTTAGGTGATCGATCGATTTATCTAAAAAGGGCTTCAGGAAATCTAGGTCGATCCGTACACAGGTGTTGTCTGATGTACTACCACTCGAAGGGGTACAAACAGGGGTTACAAGGGTGACCAACAGATGTGTGCTTAAGAACCACTTGTATTTCTTATGTGTATGAATCCCTCAACCATGGGTTTATGTGCGTAATGACATATCTATGTGGCTTAAAGACGTCGGAATACGTCTCAACCCTGAAAAAAACATTCCCACAATTTCTGCCAAGGAAAGTACCCCGATACCACTTGTAATATACCAAATATAAAAGGTATGCAGAACAGAAATAAAATGCTAGAAATGGCAGAATAACAGTAATATAACCATCATAATCTCCACAATAACATAGAAATGATATAAGAACAACAACATAAACAACACTTTGATTCAGAAAGCAATGTTCATAGGCCTCTTCGAGGGGGCAACCTCCAGTCGAGCAACGCTCTGTTACAATAATATTCCAGCTAGGGTTTTCATACCCTCGACCCTTATTTATACTAAATATGTATATCAAGAGAAGCATCTAGAGGAAGATCCTTCTAGAAGAGGAAGCTTCTATTAGGTCTTCTTACATCCACCTTATTCTATTTTATTGAAAGGCCTTATTAATATTGACCTTTATTACATTCGAATATATTGATCTACCTATGTGTGGGTTAGGACCCTAACAACATATGTATAAGTGACTCCCACTGATGAGATTTATAGAAAATCCATTTTGGTTTGGATGTACCTATGTAGAGCCCCATGGTATTTCAGAACCATATGTTTCTCAGAGTCTTTGATACCCAACTTGGTGTGCAAAGTATGGACGATATTTGTGAACTCCTACATTGTTTGTTCCTTCTTTTTATGCAGCGTGGTCCAACTCATGTACTGGTCTTCATAGTTTCCCATAGGGTGATATTTCTCCTTGACCGCATCCATAAAAACATCCCAAGTGGGATCGGCCCCAAATATTCTAGAATCCTCTGTGGAATTTTTTTCCCAATAAATTTCCCACCAATTTTTGACATGGGGGAGAGCTTTAAGGAGTGCAAAGGTGATCTTTTATCTGTCAAAAAAATTGTGAACAGAGAAATAACCTTCTAGCAAATTTAATCAATTTTCTAAAGCACCTACATCGATCTGACCTACAAATATGGGAATATCAAAACTAGCTTGTACCTTAATTGGAGTAGCATCTCCGAAGAGAATTCTTGACAAAGACGTGCATGTTATTGTCGGTAATCATTGAAGGATTTGGGAAAATTTTTCTAACATCGCATTCCTATGTTGCACAAGGGCTTCCGTGAGCAATAGCTTGATGGGATCTTTTTCTCCCCCGTCTCTCTTCTCTTCCTCCATGGGAGGATGCTTGGGCTGGCGAGAGAGGTTATCCTCAAGGGAAAATAGCTCGAGCCCCAACTATCTATACCCTTACCTCATCGGGGACATGCACTAAGAAACGAAAAGGAGTAGCTTTCTCTCATACCACTGATCCATATTATTTTGAGAACGAAATGAATGAAGAGATATAACAATGAAATATACAAAGATATTGCAATAAACATAGAGATACAGTAATGCACAATTTTTATTAACAAGAGAATGTACAGATGATCCGGATTTTATGAGAAAAACAAATTAAATATAGATTATTAGAATATTCTTAACACAGAATAACAAATATACAATAAAACGAGTTTTCTATTCAATAAGGAAATAAGATGAAACTATAAAATGCAGCGGAAAACAAGTTTGCTGGAATGGTGGCGGCTTATCTCTGAGAAGAGATGTGACGGTTGCGCTCATTCACAAGAACATCCTTACAATGAGGCTCTGGAGGCATTTTTACAATAAACATGAATGTCAAAAACCCTAGACATCCAAAAACCTAACCCTAGGAGATGAAGTGCCAAAAGTCATGTGGGCCCCGTTTGGGTAAGTTAGTACATCAACTTCCTGGGGTCATAACTTTTGCATACGATCTATGTTTTAGGTGCACGATAGCCCGTTGGAAAGGTCTATCCGAGGAATAGACATTTAGATGCTATTTATGAAAGTGCATTTTTGACTATGTCGAGCCCTAAAAACATTGTTTAGGGCCTCAAAATGGCCCTGCAAGTCAAGGACCCAAAAACAAGGAAAAAAAATGCCAAACTGGAAAACTGCCAAAATGAACCAGTTCGAATAGGTGGGAGGCCACTGAAATCCATATAGATCAATCCTTCCCCCTTAGGAAGCAATGGTCTCCATTGCATTGAGGTCCCCCATCAGATGAGGAAATTTCTACTGAATTTGGCCCTGGGTGAGCCACTTGCCTTGGTGCAGGAGTTGCCTTAGTTTGACAACTCGATAAAGTTGGATCCTTTGTTGTCAGGTGCCCTTGATCTATGTGTCCACAATCTGATCTCTGGATTCCTGTTGCATGCAGTCGGGGTTGATCTCTGTTGGTGTCAACTTCTCTGCTATCTTTGAGGTGTCCAATAATGGTGGGAAATATGGTCAAAGGAGAGCCACGTTGAAGACTGGGTGCATGCCAAGGAAAGGGGGAATGTTGATCGCAAAAGAATTGTCACCCATAGCCTTGGTGATGGTGTATGGACCATACTGGAGTGGGAGAAGCTTTTGATGGGGCCCTGTAGGGCGTTCTTTTTCCAAGTGCAACCAAACTTTGTCGCCCACCTGAAACTTATGTGGCACCCGATGTTGATCATGGCGTTGATTATACTTGGCATTGGACTTCTGTAAAATACCCTGAACCTGTTAGCATATGTTATGGATCTTCTCAATGAACCGAGTGGCTTTGTTAGCTTCTGGTGGAGCAGGAGACAATTCGGCCGAGGTGGTCACCAGGGGTAGTACAACATCCATGGGGCCCAATGGTTGTAATCCCAACCCCACTTGAAAGGGGTTGTGGCCAGTTGAGATATGGAGGGCTTGGTTGTAGCTATGTTGGACATATGGAACACTCTCATCCCATATGCGGGGGTGCTTGGAACTGTACATGTGCAAGATGTGTATGATCATCAGATTGATGACCTAAGTTTGGCCATTTGTCTGGGGGTGGAAGGTAGTGGATTTGGTGAGCTTGGTATCCAATAGTGACCAGAGGCTCGACCAGAATGTTTTGAGGAAACGAATGTCTCGATCTGAGACAATGGTTTTTGGGAGCCCAAAGTGTACCTAGATGCATTCAAATAAGATCTTGGCAGTGGCCTTTGTAGTGATGTTCTTCTTGTAGGCGACCAGAATCGCCATCCTGGAAAAGTGATCAACAACCCTAAAAGCACAGTCATTTCCCATCTTGGTGGACGATAGGCCCAACATGTAGTCCATTGAGATGGATTCCCGTGCTTGTCAAAAGTAGGCATAGGGGTGTACAAACCTTGTTTCTTAGTGGTCGGTTTGGCAATAGTGCAGGCGGTGCAAGACATGATATACTTGCTGACATATTGTCAAAGTTTTGGCCAATAGAAATGTTTTTGCAATACTTCCACTGTATTTTCGACACCAAAGTGTCCTTCCAGATGACTGTAGTGAGCCTCCCAAATCAGCTTTGTGCGCTCTCTTGATGGAACACAGAGATGGCCCATACAACACGGAAACCCATCCTAAATATGGAAATTGGTGACCACTGAGTTTTCTCCCAACATTTGGTAGGTGGTGGAGAAGTCAGGGTCTGTCTCATAGAGGTGGGGCCATCCAGAGGTCTCATAGCCACAAGAGTCTAGCACCATGGTGAGTGTCGTGACTGGAGGTCGACTAAGGCAATCAACAACTCTGTTGGTACTTTTTTTTTTATACTTTATGTTGAGGTGGAATTGTTGTAAGTATGTGGACCACTTCTGATGGAGGCCATTCTACAATTTGCCTTGGGTCTGCATGAACTGTAGTGGCTTGTGATTAGTGTGGATGACTATCTCCTTCCCCAGAATGTAATGTCTCCACTAGTAGCAGCATTGTACAATGGATTACATTTCTTTGTCATAAGTAGGGTACTTACGGACAACATTTGATAGTGTCTCACTATGATACGCCACGAGGTGGCCATGTTGAGTGAGAATGACACCCACAACATAGTCTAGAGCATCTATCTTGATCTCAAAAGGATGTTGCAGGTATGGTAATGAAAGTATTGGGGATGAGCACAAACATTGCTTCAATTCATCGAAGGCTTGTTGTTGGGACATGCCCCACAAAAATGTTTCCTTATCGCCATCCCTGGTTACTTGCCTGAGGGCCCATGCGATATGAGAGAATCCCAACACGAACCTGTGATAGAAATTGGTGAGGCCCGAGAAGCTCTGAATCTCAGTGAGTGTGGTTGGGGTTGGCCAGTCACGAATGGGGGTTGGGGGTGATTTAGGAGATCCTGCACTGCTCCAATTATAGTGGGTTAGGGGAAATTTAGAAGATCACACACAACTTCAATTGCAGTGGCTTGAAGGCGATTTAGGATATCTCTGTTATTTTTAATGTTCGAGTAGATGCTTAGGTCACATATTCTACATTATTAGGTAGGCATGGATAGGTTTTAAAATGTTGAGTTGAGGAGTGGTGGAGGGGGAATGGACCTAGGTATTTTCCAAGGAGTGGGCACATTAGAGGTGGATCACATTTTTTAGTGTCCATTGTTTTCAATTTAAATATTAATGCATAATATAATACATCCAAGTTAGAGGATTTATATTGATTCGTATTGTTATCAATAGGATTACAATACCTTAACACATTGAAAATCTAGGAGTCAAAAATAAATTGTACCTTATAGTTGTTAGAGAGAGTCAACTATGTCCTCTAATTTGCTCATTATAGCCAAGTTTACTGCTCCTTATTAGTTGGATATTGGATGTTTGAAATAGCTTTCAGTTTATTTTTCACATATTTATTGTATTATTTTTTTTAATATATAACCATTTTTCTTTTAATATATCATGGACATAAAATGGTTGATTGTATTGTTACACTGAAAGGAAATTCACAATTCAGTATGACATAAATATTGTATGATAACATGGATAATGTTAACTATATATCAAAAAATAAAATAATTCTTGAATAGTAATTTTTTTTAAAGACACTGAAGAAATATTTTATAAAAGGGTGTTTCACCTAAGAAAAAAACATTCAAAAATTACAAAATTGGGCTTAGAGCTAATTGATGACTCTTCTATTGTAGTTTCATAAAAAAAATGTGCATCTCCATATACAATCTATAGATTTTAGTACTATAGACTTTTACATATTGGCCAAGTAAAAACATATATCGAACATGCATAATTCAAACTATTGATTCATTGTCGGGAGTTCCCATATTTTCCTCATGACTAGGCTTGGCTACCTTAATCTCCATTGAGACAAATTCTTGAATTCCTTGAATTTCATCCAAATTTGTTTCCTGTAATTCTATATTGGGATGATTATTTGATCCTAAGTTTGACTGTGGAGGTAATACTATGCCTTTGAATTGATGGTTTCCTTGCTCCAAAGCCTCCACTCGCTGAAAAAGGGTCATCACTATTTGCTCTAGATCCTTGTAGCATTGTCTTTCTTGCACTTTCTCTTGTTATATAATCTCTATCTTCTACAACAAATTCACATTTGTTTGTTCATGTATATCTACTTTACTAGCTAGTTGAGCATAATTCAACCTACTTCCCTCAACCATGTCTTCATGCTTACACTAAATTCTCTTAAACTCGCTCCATGAGGGATCCATAAAAATAATGATGCTTCTATAAGGAAATGGAAGAGGCCAACTTTACTTAAAAGACTTAGACCACTTGTTCATGAAAAATAGTCCATTCTTACAGGACTGAAATTTCCAAGCCACAATCAGGATTCTTTTGCACTATGTAATTTCTTCCTAAAAATCTTTGATGACAGACCAGATTTGATATACTCAGATTCCATACAAAACGTAAAGTTAATTTAAATAAATCCACATCATACCTTCATATCAATACAATATTCATGTAGGAAAAACTTTCATATAAATAAAGGAGTATATAGAAAATAAAGAAGGAAGTAACACTTTTCAAATATATTTGTTTATACTTGAGTAGTCCTTTCCAAATAAATGTGTTTATACTTTGGTAAAATCAAAGAACTAAAGTTCAAGGCGGAGGCAACAATTTTTCGAATACGCCTGCTTTTATATGTAACTTGCGAGATGCAAAACCTTAATCAAATGCCCATCCAAAAGCCATATGGCAAATTTTTATGTGGCGTATTCGAAACTTGCTTTAGATGCCCGGAATGGTAGAGTTTTTATCAAAACATTTTTTATGAGTTACACTTGTGGTGTAGGCGAAGAATATCAAAAGTGAAATGCTTTGCGTTTAGAATCTCAAAGACGTAAGACCATAAAAAATGAAAAAGTTAAATGCTTCGTCTTTAAATCTCAAATAGGATTTACAGCTTTCGAGTTGCAATTGTTATGTAAGAAGAATAAAGCAGAGTGTAAACAATAAATTACTATGTATTAAGTATTTTTAAATAGTCTATGCAACTTTAACTTAGATATTTTCAACTTTAATATATATAAAAAGAGACACATTAGGGATAAGATACAATAAAATATAAACTCAAAATCATTGAGATAAACAAATATATCAAGGTACTCTAATAGTTCTACATAAAAAGTATCATACAAGTATGCTCTTATGTAAGTATGTTTTGATGTATGAATAGTGGATGAAGATCATTGATTCATATGCTATTGAAAATAAAAAAAAATTAGATAGAGGTGACATTCTTCATAGATTCAAAAAATGATATTCATTTGGAAATTTGAGAAATGTTGCATTTTTGTTTAAAAAAATATGAAAGGAAGTAGAGGTACAAAATACACTTCCTACACTAATCAATGAGAGAAGAATGTGTAGAAACAAAATAAACATGGTGGCAGTAATAAACAACATAGAAACATACAACTATTAGATAACAATTTCCTAGGGAGAAAAAAAGATACACTCTAAAGCACACTCAATGTATTATTCAACAACCAAATGGTTACAATACATTACAAAGTCTCTATGCTCTCAACAAGAGTGTTCACCAGTAGCACAAGGACTCTAGAGGAATTTTAGTAGCATAACATTAAAGTTAAAACCCACACTATGTTTTTCTCCAACCTTGGAACTCAAATAGACATATCAAAAACCATAAACTATTTAAGGTTTTCCAATTTGACATGTTGAAAGCCTCCAACAATTAATTGGCCAAATGGTGTTGCTTAACATTCATTACCTTCTAGTGATTTGGATGTATTCTCTTTCACTACTCAACAGTTATTCCTTGCTATTGCTATGCATTTATTCCCTGCCACTACTCAACAATGATTCCTTGCTATAGCTCTACATTTATTCCCTACTCCACTACAATACTGCAAGGTGTATGGAACACATGTCCCAACATTCTCCCACTTGTCATGTAACTTGCAAGGGTATATGAGATAATGCATCAAATTGTGAGCTAATTGTTGGGGGGCATAAGGCCCATAGATTCACAACACCGGTTGAATTTACCTATGCTCGCCAATTTTTCCAATGCATCTACAACATTATGCAAAGTGCCAACTTTCACTATTTTCACCTTTCCATCCTCTACCATGTCCCTAAAAAAGTGTATTAGTTATATATATGTTATATCTTCACATGAAAGGTTTGGTTCTTAGCTAGACAAATGGAATTGTTACTATCACATTGAACTATAATAGCTCTATGACTTAGCCCTACTTATGAACACAGTTTCATAAGCCAGAATGGCCTCTTTATAGGAATGAGTAACTACCATATACTTTGCCTTTGTAGTGGACAGAGAGACCATAACATATCGCTTGCTCATCCAACCTACTACTCCACCAAACAATCCAAATAGATATATGCTCGATCTCATTCTATATACATCCCCTATCTAATCAAAATCCACATAACATTGTATATCCATTGAGTGTGGGTCCCCTAAAACATCACTATGATAGAAAATGGAATATTTAGAAGTACCTTACAAATACCTGAAGACCCTCTTCACTGTAGCCCAATTTTCATGTCTAGGATTATCCATGAATAAACTCAAAACTCCCACTACTTGGGAAATGTCTAGTCTAGTATAGACCATAGCATACATCAAGCTACCAACTACACTATCATAAGGAAAAAAATCCATATCCTCCATCTATGTGGGTGTTGTAGGACATTGGTCAATTGGAATCTTATTTCCCATAAAAAAAATGGAACACTCAATGATCTACAATCTGCCATGCTAAAGCATTGTAGCATGAAGTTCACATATTTACTCTAGCTCAACCAAAGCTTTCTATTTGTTTTGTCTCTCCTAATATCGACCACTCCTAAGATATATTTTGCAACCTCCAAGTCCTTCATATCAACTTCTGTCGAAAGTCAAGACTGGAAATCATGAATCACATCCTTACTATTACCAAAGAATAACATTTCATCTACCTATAAAGTGATAACTGGAAAATGACCACCATCATGTTGTAATACACACAGTGATATGATTTGGATCTCATAAATCCCAATCCCAACACAAAAGAATTAAGCTTTTGGTACCACATTCTGGGAAACTATTTGAGAACATATAAGACCTTTTTACTTTGCAAACCAATGACTCTTTACCTTTTTCAACATAGTTCTCTAGTTGTGTCATATAGATTTTCTCCTTCAAGTTACCATGTAGAAATGTTGTTTTCGCATCCATCTTCTCTATTTCTAAATCAAAATATGATGTTATAGATAATAGGAACCTAATAGATGCTAACTTAGCAACTAGGGAAAGTATTTCTCCAAAGTCTATCCCCTCAACCTAGGAATATCCTTTCACAACCAACCTTGCATTGTGCTTTTCAACATTTCCATCTAAACCAATGTTATTTTTGAATACCCATTTACATCTAATGGGTTTCTTTCCCTCAGACAACTTAACCAAGTCCCATGTATCATTATTTTTAAGTGCAGTTATTTCTTCATACATGACCAATCTCCAAGACTCCTTATATTCCATCTCCATTGTCTCTTTCATAGTTCTAGGATCACCAATGTTAGGAAATAAAGAAAACATACATTTGAAATCATATGGACTATAATTATACCTATCTAGTTTCCTTCTTTGCTGAGTGTACCTCCTTAAAGTTTGAGGTGGGGTTTCTTCCTCCTCTTCTAAACTCTCTAAACCCTCCTTCTCATTATCTCCATCATGAAATTCTTGTTCATTTTCTAGTTTAGCTTTCTCGGTCTTGGGTGGTAGTTGAAATATTGACTTCTTGTCATCCTCTTCTAGATGCACCACTATGGGAGAAGGCTTAAATTATCTAAAAAAAAAATCTTGTTCTACAAAAAATTTTGAACCACAAGATTCCAAAGCTTGTATCCTTTCACTAAAAAATCATAGTTGATGAAGATACATTTCACAACCTTGCTATCCATCCTTGACCACTTCTTCTTAGGCACATGAGCATACGCCTCATAACCAAAAACACAAAGATGTTGAAGTGAGGGATTATTTCCCATCTAGAGCTCGATAAGGGTCTTATCCACAAGAATTGATGTGGGAGACTTTTAAATCAAGTAGCATGCAATAGAAACTACTTATGCCCATAACTTTGTCTCTAATCTTACTCCACTGAGCATACTTCTAGCTCTCTCCATCAGCATTTTGTTCATATGTTTGACAACTCCATTCTGATGAGGGGTATATGGATTTTTCTTATGTATTTCAATGCCATTCCCCTTACAAAACTTATCAAACTTTGAAAAAAAAAACTCGCCACATTTATCAGTCCTCAACACCTCAATCTTCCTACCAATCCAAGTTTCCAAGAGAGCTCTAAACTCCTTAAACCAACTATAAAGATCAGATTTATTTCTAAGAAAATATACCCATGTCCTTTTGTAATAATCATCAATGAATGACAAAAAATAAAAATAAAACTTAGAAATCAAAGGAACTTTAACTGGACCAAATAAATTACATTGAATTAAGTCCAACTACCTAGAAAATTTGTGAGAACTAGAATAAAATTGAACACGTTTTTGTTTTCCATATATGTAATACTCGCAAAAATCAAATTCTAGAGAAAAATCATTCAATCCATTAGAATAATGGTTAAGAACTTGTTTTTCCTCCTAAGAGATCACAATTTCAAATCCATAGGGGGCTAGGGCATGTATACCTCTGTATACTTTACCAGTCAAATCGTTGGGTGGAGGGGGTCCATTGTCCCACAAACAAGGGGGTCTCATACACCAATTTGGTGTCTATCTTGGTCGTGGCCTTAAAATTAGATTATTATTGTTGTTGTTGTTGTTGTTTTTCAAGGCCCTTGGGTCCTTCTCACCTATATGACCCAATATTTGGTGCAATAACATTTTCTTCTCTGCAGGTAATTTTCTTTCTGAAGCAAGATCTTGTTTAGGTACCTAGAAAGTATAACACCCCATTTTTTATCCCTAAATTATAAATGTATATTTGTATATATGATGAATGGTTGAGGGGCAAGAAATGTAATATGTAAACATTGTACATTGAAAGTAATAAAAAAAATACATCACAACTATAGATGACTAAGGACGAAGTAATGGGGGACTATGATTCCACAAGAGAGGGGGCTAAATGGGGGTTTGAAAGAATTTCCATGTGCTTATAAGAATCCTATGCCACCAACATAAATCATTTTTTCATTAACTATTTGCCTCTTTTGATTTATCAAAACCAATCATTGAATGGATGTAAGAGGTTGGTGGGAAAGACATCTCACCTAGTTAAGAAAACATGGGCTAAATACGCTCATGAATGGAATTGTATCATTGAATGCATGTAAAGGGTGGGAAAAAGATTCATATCACCTAGTTAAGGAAACATGGGTTGAGTAAAATCATTTTGGGGAATTGTGAGAGTCAAACATGCATGGGAGAAAAAGAGAAGGGAAATTCAAGTAGAAAAATGGAGCTTGTTTTGGGGACAGCAGAAGAGAGGAAAAAAAACGTTTGGTGTTGGAAAGAGGAGGCATCCATACTATGTTGAAAACAACCATGAGAGAGTTGGGAATTACATTGATAAGTAGGCTATCATTCTGTGAGGAGTTTTCATGGAAAAATTACCCACGAGGATGTGAAAATGTTGTCACGAGGACTCCATTTACAACTATAATTATTGGAGCCCCTAGATTGAAGAATCTTGGCCAATATTTTTTGTATCCCTAGAGGGGATGGGGATTATATGAGGAGATACAATGGAGAGAAGGAAATACCATCTCTTGGGTTGTGCATATTGATGGGGAACAGAGATGGGTAGTTGGAATTGTTGTAGGAGTCATTTCATTGTGAATTTGTTGGGTATTGGGTTGTTTGTGTTGATAGTAGACAACCATAAGAGTCATAATTTTTTAGGACTCACAGTCCCAACTTAGGGGTGATCTGCTACTAAGAGAACTGGAGAAGCATAGTCTATGGTTGGGTGGAACGTCCATCGTCTGTAGCCAATTGTGTAAATTTTTATAAAGATAAGTGTTCATGTCATTGTTCATATTTACCGTGTGAATGATGTGATTGAATGTTGTGTGTATTCTATTTTATATTTGTTTAAATGATGCTATGTTTGAGTAATAATACACATTAATAATTCTATATATGAATGATAGTTGCATGAGTATTTTTATTCATGTTGTATGTATTCATTTTGAAATGGTATCACAGTATGTCATTTTATTTTATTAATGGAATTCCAAGTACCTCGTATCCTCAATGGAACAATAAGAGAGGGTGTTGGGTACATTATAGAAAGAATGACCATTAGAAGTAGATATAGGTTCTCACTGTGAAGGTGTAGATCCTGTAGATATATTTGTTGTAGACATAAAAGCACTGTTACACTGAATAGTGCACTCATCAAGTTGGAACAAAGTGACAAAAATAACACCCTTAGTGAGAAACATATCTCCTTGGACAATCTTACACCCTTTTTAAGAGAAAAAAAATTCATAACTACATCTTTAAGTTTTCTTACTGATAGTAGGTTTTGTGCTAGACCCAAAATGTGGAAAACTCCATTAATCTCGTTTACTTTTCCATCAGGGAATCTAATCAAGACTCTACCACAACCAACCATGTTAAGAGGAGAGTCATCACCAAGGTATACCATCCCACCATCATATCTCTCACACACTGAAAACCAATCTCAATGGGAATTCATATGGAAGGAATCTCCAAAATCTATTAGCCATGCACTCTGGATTGCATGGTTTTCCAAATATGCAATAAGGGATCTCCACCATCAACTTGAGAATATTTTTCAAAATCATCATTATAATAATTGTTTCCTTCTTATTCTTCTTTTTGTCTTCCTTGCAAACTCTTCTAAAATGCTCGAACTTTCCATAGTTACAACATTTTACCTTGGATTTTCCAGGATACTTATGTCTCCAATGGAATTTTGATCTACCATTTTCTCTCTTTTTTCCTTTCTCCTTCAATCTTCCAAAAACAACCAAGGCCTTGTTGGTTTATTCTGAATATTTTTACCTCGCCTTCTGTGATAGTAAATAAACCAAAATCTTATCAAGAAAAATTGTATTTACAATGCTTCCAATGTTCATTACTAGGTTGTCCCATGAATCTGACAAAGAACACAAAAGGGTCATACATCAATTTTCCTCTTCCATCTTCACTCTAATTGATATCAATTGGGTCACAATAGTATTAAATGTATTCAGGTGCTTGACTATAGAATTTCCATCACCCATTCTCAAGGACAACATTTTTTATACAAAAAAAGGTTTATTGACCAAGGATTTATCCGAATACAAATCCCCCAAATTCTTCTAGAGAATTACTACAATGTTTTCTTTAGAAACGTTAAATAATACCAAATCATCCAAAAAGAACTTGATAAGGATTCTTTCATTTATCTCCAACACCACCCACTCTTCATATTTCAAACCAATGGGTTTAGTTCCAGATACTGCAACCCATAGATCTCGATCTAGGAGACAATCCTCCCTCTTAAAATTCCATGTTTAAAAGTCAAGGCCATTAAACTTATCCATTTATACTCTAGATGTGATCTCTATTTCCCTACAACAAGATTTCATTATATACAAGGTCTCACTCAAACTAATATTGAATAAAATAAACCTTGTCCCTAACACCTTGGATCCAGATGATCAAGATATTATACCAAATGAAAGGAGGTAGAGGCATGGAATACACTTCCTACACTAATCAATGAGAGAAGAATGTGCATAAATTAAATAAACACAATTACAATATTAAACAACGCATAAACATACAACCATTAGAAAACAATTGGAAAATCCTTTCTGGAGAAAAATCCCACACTTCAAAGCACCCTCAATGTATCACCTAAATGGTTACAATGCATTACAAAGTATCTATGCTCTCAAAAGGAGTGTTCAAAAATAGCATAAGGATTCTGGAGAAATTTCAATAGCATAATAGTAAGTTAAAACTCACACTATATTTTTCTCCAATCCTAGCACTCAAAATATGCATATCTAAAATATTAACCATTTATGGTTTTCCAATTCTACATGTTGGAAACCACTAGAAATTAATTGCCCAACTATTTCTACTTAGCATTCGTTGCTTAATAGTGATCTACATTTATTCCATGCTACTACTCAACAATTATTCCCTACTACTTCTCTGCATTTATTGCGTGCTATAACTTTCCATGTATTCCCTTCCACTACTCAATAGTTATTCTTTGCTATAGCTCTACATGCATTCCCTTCTCCACTAAAGGAAGGTAAGGTGTATGAAACACATGTTCCAACAAAATATGCATTGCATGAGGTATTAATTTTTTGTTTGAGAAATCTAAATTGTAGGATGAAATGTGAGGACATAGTTGAGATCATCTGAGATTTTAGATATTTCACCTTTTCAAATTCCTTTCTTATTTTTAGATAATGAGGCATGCCTATCCTTTATGAGGCTACTATAGGTTATCATAGTAGGAAATACAACAAATAAAATAAGGGCCAAGAGAAGAAAACTATTAATCATTGTCTTTACATTATTTGCATTGATTATAGTTTATATGTTCATCTCTGTGAGTTGGGATCTTGGTCATTCACAACAAGAAGAAGAGGAGATATAGCCCAGACACCAATGGGGTTGTCGATGTTGTAAGAGGTTGGAAATACAAGGAAATCAATATGGAATAATGAAAAAAATTGTATCCTCAACATGTCCACTATAGTCACTTTCTAGGTTGTGCAAAAACCTAAGGCGCTTGTTGATATTACACTCAATGTGACCATGGATCGAGTCTATAAAGAATATCAAAATATGAATCAACACATTTCAGCCCATGATCGGAATATGAATAGAGAACACATTGTCAATGAATATTTTGTGAAGATTCTCCAAGACATAATTTATCATCTCCATGCTTCCTCTACCAGCATGCAAGAGATGTCGAAGAATCCTAGATACATAATTTTTTTCCCATGGCACCAATAGCTTGAAATTTTACCAAGATCAGGGCATCATAATATTTCTCGTTCATCCATAAACAAGGAACTAGACACATGAAAACTAATTATGGAAAAAAACATCACATGCCACAAACTTTGAATGCCAAATTTTTCATCTAAGGAGTGAAAAGGGTGCTAGCACTAGAAGTCACCTCTAGATTGCGGCAGAGGTAAGCCTAGTAACCATCAGTTTTATGTCACAATGAATAAATTTAAGGAAGGTCTAATGGACGCAGTCTCAGGATTATAGCGCTTTAACTCAAAACAACTGGGTTGGCATGCATAAGCAGATGAGGTCTTGATCTAACTTCAGCCAGTAAGTTGTAGTAAAGGGTGAGTGGGGGGAAGAATGAGTGAGGAGATGTAAAGGTCTGCTATGGACATCAGGTCTTCCAATAGCCTAAGGAGGAAAATCTCCAAATAAAAGATCTTCTTGAACCCAAAACTTCAGGAAACTGAAAATGTCATAACCATATTGCAATCAAACATACATTACAATACATTCACAACAACTCGATTGGATCACCCATGCCCAAGTATTCAATATTAGAAGAAAAAGAGATGATAGGAAAGATGACTGTCATTAAACAAGAAGTCTCAAAAGGAAAATCATTACTAGAGAACCAAAGGCTTCATTAAAACATTACAATACGGGAGCTTTTCTCTACCATCGACCCTAACAAAATATCAAAACTGAGTATTTATACTGAACACAACTTGCTCCCTTCAGAAGCGTGCTCCAGTCATGCATTCACGGCTTGGCTTCTGCATATTCCTCTATCATATTGCACTTGCATTCTTCTCTCAGACGGAATATCAAACCAATATGGGCTTCACAAGAAAATCCATGACAGGGGAACTTTCGACTGACAGTACACCCTCCATGGCCATATTTTCCATGCTTTCCATTTATCTGGTGAAACAAGGTTTCAACCACCTTCCCCATTTTCATTAACTTCTTTTATTAGGATCAGGATGAGCCCTGACACCCATGAATGTTCCATGCAATCTTACGACTCCTTTGATTCAATTCTGGTGTCTTGAGGCCATGTAGATCTTTCTCTGTGGCCAACTCAGTCACCTCGATCCTTTGTGCAACTCCCTTTGTCTCCCTAATCGACCGCAGTTCCTGACCTTGCGCTTATCCCATATGAAATTTCAGAATTTCGTATTTCGGGAGTTTTCACTCCCCTTGATCTCAAATATCCCGATGCTCGAAATCACGAAGACGACCAGTCTAGATCGACGGTCGAATTTTCTTTTCTCGATGGATCTGCTCCCATATGACCATGGGTTGTGACCTTGGGCCCAACTTTCAGGCATGTCGCGATTTCGCGTTTCGCGAGTTCACGTCATGCTCCATGCTGAAATTTCCAAGTCATGAAATTGTGATAGCTCAGATCTGGCAGCACATATCCCTTTGCATTGGGCGACACTGATGAACATCGATATTTTGGGACCTTGGGTCATCGACATTTCTCACTTCATCTCCCCTAAAATGACTTTCTCCATGTTGATCCTACACCACGTGTCTTTCTGGAATGAATGGTCAAGATCATTTCAGTACTTTGTGTGTTGTAAGTCTTTAAGGCTCTACCCTCCTACTTTCTCGACTCGTGAAATCATGAAAAGATGATCCAGCAGTCCAGTTCTCTCCTTTGATAAACAACTGCAATATTTTCACGATTTCTGATGACTTTTCTTCTTGACCGCTCCATCTCGCAAAACCACAAAATGCTAATTCTAGCACCATGCATCCTTTATGGAACCAACGACTAGGATTGACCTTGTGAGTTCAAACCTTTTCTTGACGTTAAACTTAGTGCAATTGTATGCTCTTGATCACCCGATGGTCATCGATCCGATCTGCCTGATCGATCTCTTCCACCAAAAGTTGATCTTGCTCGCTCACTTGATTTGAGTTTATATCAGACTGCCTCTAGTGTTGCACCTGGTTCTCACAAATGCAGCCTGTGTGGTTTACTTGAATGACTAGCTGAGGGCTTGGGAAAACAAAAATTAAAACCAGAGATGAAGAGGGGAACAATCAGCCTATGAGATAACAGGAAGGCTAAGGGCCTACACTTTTTAGACAAGATGAAAAGGAAAAAATAGGTCAATTAAACAGATGAAGGAAAACAGAAGAAAGCTACAGGCTGAGAGGAAAAACCTACGATTGGGTCTGCAAAAGGAGGAGAGACATGCAAAATTTTGCAGACTTAGGTAGAAACACAAACCCCTAAGGATTTGATAAGTTTATTTGATAACATTTGGTTCCAAAGGGGATGGCATGCTCCCTGTGATCTTCCAAGGACAAGTAGTTCCAATGCCTTAGCTTTGGGCTATGGAGTCTCCTATTAAAAAAAAAAACAGGAACGGTATTCACAATGGTGGGAAGCCAACTGCAGTTTTAAACAAAAAATAAATTCAGGAAGTGCCCATTTACTGGGCCATTAAAAACTTCGTCTCCCTCCAAATTCTGCATCCTATAAGTGTTGTTTGGAAATTCCTCGGAAATATGGAAGGGACCGATCCAAAGGGCTTCAAATTTACAATGTTTTCCCTTGTCTTGTCTGGGCGCATCCCATTTGAGTACTAGATCTCCCAGCTAGAAATCCTCCTTACTTCTTTTCCTGTTAAAGGCCTTCTTGATTTTTTGTTGACAGTCATGTGCTCTGCCCATCACCTGCTCTCTAGTATGCTGGACTTCTACCACTTGATGAATTCTTCTAATCATACCGTCGGGTTCTCCATGGCAGTCTTGGAAGAATTTTTCCATAGACAGGGCAAGCTGAGAAGGAAACACTACTTCAATCCCATACACAAGTTGGAAATGAGAGATGACCGAGGACCTCTTTGTTTTCACTCTATCATCCCATAGGGAGAATTTGAGCTTTGCATCCCATACTTTCTTGTTATCTTCTAATAGTCTTTTGATGATCTTTATGAGGCTTTTGTTAGAAGACTTTGCCAGTCCATTTCCCTAGGGATAGTAGGGGGTGGATTGAATCAATGCAATTTTGAAGTGCTCACAAGACTCGATCAATAGTTAGGCCTTGACGTATGCAACATTGTCAGTGATGGTTCTTTTTGGGAAACCAAATATTACTATAATATCTTCCAAAAATCCAATGATCACCTTATGAGAAGCACTCCTTATGGGGATATATTCTATCCACTTGGTAAAATAATCTGTGGTAGTCAGGTTCGATCTGTGCTGACTACTTTCTGTAGGGTGAATTTCCCCATTGAATTCTATACCCCATTGCTGGAAGGGCCCTGAAGCAACCACATGCTTCAAAGGAAGGGACTTCAGCTATTGCTTCCCATCAAATTTATGACATTTGATACAAGATCTAATTTTTGCATAGACGTTAGTGAATAGAGTAGGCCAAAAAATACCCCTCCCTGAGAATTTTGTAGGTCGTGGTCCTCCAGAAGTGGTGTCCTCCACACAGGCTGTCATGAAAATCAAACATGATTTTTTTAGCCTCCTGTGGGTCTAAACATCTCAGAAGCACTCCTAGGGGGTCTTTCCAATACATGACTTTGTCAATAAGGCAATACCTAATTGTTTTGAGCTTTAAATATCTTGCATTTTTTTTCCTATACCATCAGGGGGTCACATCATTTGTAGAAGATATATAATATCTTTGTACCAAGCGCATTCTACCAATGGGGGGCAGTCCTAGGGGATTTTATCAGACACTTTAGACTACTAATTTTCTGAGAAGGTGTTGATGAAGTTAACCCCCAAAGATTTACAATTAGATTCAACCAACAACTTGTCTAAACCCTGGTCTTTAACTAATTTGGTGGGTTTTATTTCCAGGTCAAATTCGAGGATTTTGACAATCCACTTGCTCCTTATCCCATCTATGTTAGGCTGGATGAGAATGTACTTCACAGAAGCCGAAGGACCATATGCGATGATATTTAAATGTAATACATAGACTCTGAAATCTTTGAAATCTTTCACCAAGGCATAGGCCTTCTTTTCCATGATGTCATTTCTGATCTCTGTGTCTCTCAATGCTCTGCTAAAAAAGGAAATGGGTTTCTCCAACCCTACATCATTCTTTTGTAGTAAAACAACTGCCACTATGTTAAAAGAAGCAGAAGAGAAAATCATCGAATCCTTGGAATAATCGGGACTAATAAGCACAAGTGCTTCAGTCAATTCCTTCTTGATTAGGTTAAAGGATTCTCTGGACTTAGCAGTCCATCTTACTTCGTTCCCCTTCCTGAGAACGGTTGTGATATGCTTCACCAATTCAACAAAATTTGAAACAAATCTTCTCAGAAAATTGATTTTTCCTAGGAAGAAATGAACTTATTTCTTGGATCTAGGAAGTGATCAGGCTTGAATAGCTTATACCCTGCTTGAATCAATCCTGACCCCTTCATCAGACACAATGTGTCCCAACAAATTTCCTCCCTGCATGGAAAATAAGGACTTCTTGGGATTTAGGGAGAGATCAAACCTTCTGCATTTCGAGAAGACCTTTCTCAAATGTCGACAATGTTCTTTATCAGATTTGGAGAAGACTGTTATGTGATCCAGATAAATGACAACAAATTTCTCTCTTTTTCCAATGAAAGCGATGTCCATGGCTCGTTGAAAGGTTGCTCCTGCATTCATAAATCCGAAATTCATTTTGGCATACATGAATGTGCCCCAAGGAGTGGTGAAATTTTTATTTTCTCTATCTTTAGGTAGGAAAAATTTCTGATTGTATCCCGAAAAACCATCAATCATGGAAATCCTAGATGCACTAGTCACCCTCTACAATATGTGTTCCATATTTGGCAAAGGGTAGTTGTCCTTCTTTGAACTCTTGTTCAGGTTTCTGAAATCAACACAAAGTCTGACTTCCCCACTCTTCTTTCTTACTAGGACCAAGTTCACTACCCACTTAGAATACCTCAAAGGCATGATGATCTGGGCATCCAACAACTTCTTTACCTCTTTCTCCATAACAAGAAGCAGCATAGGATTTATCTGTCTTAATTTATGCCTGAATTGTTTGGCTTAGTCTTTCAATGGGATCTTGTGCTCAATGAAACTCGTGTCATATGTTCTGAGGTCTTCATAGGTCCAGGAAAATACATCAGCAAATTACCTTAATAGTTCATCATACTCAACCCTCTACTCCTTTGAAAAACTACTTGACAGCTTGATAAATTTTGGATTCCTCTCTATGCCAATATTGCACTTAGCTACATCAGCATCCTCATTTGAAATCTTACCCTTTACTGCCACATCATTTATGTCAAATAGTCTTTCTAAAGGGGCTATTCGCTTTGGAATGCGATTTCTTGGCAACTGGACAATATGATGATCAACAATCTTGTTCAGAAACTCATTATCTTGAGGATCTATTTCATAATCTGGATCTTGATCAATGTGTAATGCAGAAAACTCATCAACGGGTTCTAGGAATCTTTTGATTTCCAAGTCATCCTCAAACACTTTCCAATGCTTGACATTTTCAGGTATAGAGGGTCTATATTTCACTTCTACATCATACATGAGTTTAGGTGGCAGAGGGATTCTAAAATTGCTTGCTGAAATAGCCAAAGAAACAGCCATGACATTGTTTTCTCTTGGAACAAATGAAATGTTGAAAGCCAAGAAAAAACTGTCAATGAGGTCCCATACTTCATTTCTATAAATTTTGAACTGAGGTTGTTTGGCCTAATAAATATTTATGATCTACTAGGTAATCAACTCAGCATCCCCAAACACTGTTATTTCTTTGATTTCCATGTCTTTTACAACCTTCAAACCCAAAAAAAGAGCTTCATATTCTACCACATTGTTGGTAGTTTCAAATTCTACTTTGTATGACAGAGATATAATTTCTTGAACATATGAAGCAAAGACCACTCCAACACCAACACCTTTTCTAAAAGAGGATCCATCAAAGAAAATTTTCCAAACAGAGGTAATCAAATCAGAGTCTTCACAGAGAGTAAGTGACTGCTTTTTTTATTTCAAGAGGGGGGTTAGGGGCATCAATGAGATGCAATAATCTATATCCCAAATCAGTTTCAAGTGAAAATATAGGATGGTTGGTGGGGTCTGCTTCATCACTGATAATTTAGGCCAACTGAGATTTTCTTTACAGTATTCTATGTTCCCCCCCAAACAAAGGAACAATAGCATATGTGAGGTCCATATGCAGTGTTCCTCCAAGTATTTTTATCCAAGACCTTGACAGTAGCATGCCCAACTTTGGGGGAACATTAGCTACCACAATATCCATGACAATACTTTTCATGGGAAATTGGAACAAGGTCAAAAATAGATCTTTGATGACCCCAAGGCATTGCAATTTCCTAGAGTCAAAGGAATATAAGTCATGATAAGAATTTGTTATTTCTAGTCCCAGTTCTTCCATAACATTTTTTGGCATGAGATTATGAGAGGTCCCTGAATCCATCAAACAATTATGCAATACCTTGTCATGTATGTTCAGTGATGTGTAGAAGGGAGGGGGTGAATCGTCTCTATCTTCTACCATGGGGCCTAATATGACTGTTGGCTTCTCGTCCTACAACTTGATTGATTTAGATGGATGATACAAAGGCTCAGGCAGAAACAGTTTAGATAGGGATCTCATAAAGTCTTCATTCTTGACTAGCTATAAAATGCGTAAAGGGATCCTGATCTTCTGAATTTCATGCTCAAAGTTAAAATAGGATGGGAGCTTCATAATTTCCTTTACCTCTGGGATAGGACCTTTGACTACTAGTGGGGGATTATGTGTTTTCTTCTCCTTGTTGTTGCTTGCCATGTCTTTGGCAGGCTTCTATGCTCTGGGAGGTTGATCGGGGGTGTCGGGCTTCCCATATTTATTCTTAGAACTGAGGTTGTATCTATTTGGGTTTCTTCTGGCCTTATTCCCCTTGCTCATCTCGTTTAATTGGAGGTCCATGAGAGACTCATCGTATGTTGATTGAGTTAAGTGAGGAGAAGGAGGTGTTTTTTCGAGGCAGTGAATTTCTGGGTCAAGGTCCTCTTCCTCTTCGCCATCATCTGTGACAAGGTTGTTCTAAAGAGGGGTTTGGATTTTCTGATCATCCTTGTGTCTGTTCTGAGGCTCTCCTTACGTGATCTGAGGAGAATTGTTATTCGAACTCCTGAAATTTCCTCTGTTATCAACATTCTGAGGATTTATGTATGTCTACTTTCCCTCCAATTCCAACCTTTCTATTCTAGATGAAAGTGATTTTAGTAACTTGGTCACTCCATCCATTTGAGGGGGGAGGGTAGAGGAACTGTAGGTTGAGGCTTCATATCTTCCCCTTCCTCTGTCTCTGTCATCCTTATTCATGAGTCGATCAACTGCCAATATGTTAGACTCTACTTCCAAGGATGCATATTTCATATGAGCCAAGGAGGTAGCTCTTCTCTCTCTTAACAGGAGGCAAAATTTAGGGTCAAAAGCACTAGCATAGGTAATTTTTGCAGAGGCTTCTGTAGGCTTTATCTCAACAGGGATATTATTGTACATTTTGTTGAATCTTTTGGAGAAGTCAAAGACAAACTCTCCCTCTTTTCTCTTTAGGGACCCGAACTCGGTAATATAATACATGAAGTCTTTTTTATCTCCCCATTGTCTCAAAAATACATCATACAAAGCCCCAATCCTATCAATGGATCCAAGGGTCAGGGCCTGAAACCACTTTCTGGCTTCTCTATCAAGACTGTGGACAAAAATCCTCATCCATACATCTTCATCTACTGTGACATAGTTATCAACATAACTATAGAAAGATGCAAGGTGCTCCTCTGTAGTAATGTCTCCCTCTCCCATGAACCTATTCAACTGCTTGAGGTAGCCACCAGCTGGGAGGGCATTAAGAGGTTGAGGAAAAATGAGAGGGGCATATCTAGAAGCTACTATAGCATCCATTATGTTTATAGGGGGATCAACACCTACCATAGGGATAATAGGTGGAGGAAAATTAGGCGGGGATGGATTTCAGACAAGGGAGACCGGAACTGAGCTTCTGGGAGGAAAGGGAAACAACAGAGGATTCATAGAAAAGGCTTCATGGATTGAGGGAAGATAGGTTTCCCTTTCTGTAGTAGCGACAATAGTAATAGGAGGAGGGGTGGTAAAGCCTAGGGTATGAAAATATCCCGAGGTCCTCGGTCTAGACCAAGGTATAAATTCAGGGGAAATAGGAGTGACAAAGCTTTCTCCTTCCAATCCAAAACCAGGAGGAGAAAACTCAACAGGAACACTCCCAAAATTTAAACTTCGAGAAACTCCAACAGAAGGTATAATAAGAAAATGAGAAGCATATATCGGAGTTTCTATAGGAGGACAATGAAAATCATCATAAATACTTGTTTCAACAGTAGAAGTACCTTCTCGGAGGGCCTTTCTCTTTCTTATAAATTTCTTTAGGTTAGCTTCAGGTGTTTCTAAAGGCAGTTGTGGAGTAGACCTTGTGTGTCTACCTATGGAATCCATAGTTTAAATAGTGGAGCCGTCACAGTGGATTCACCAAGTGCATAGTTATAATATTTGATGTACTAATCTCTAATGCACCTTCAGAACTAGTAATATTTTTCATTCAATCTAGGGGAAAATCTTCAATTCATCCCCGACAACGATGCCAGAAATGTTAGAAATAGAAGTCACCTCTGGATTGTGGCAGAGGTAAGCCTAGTACCCATCAGTTTTATGTCACAATGAATAAATTTAAGGATGGTCTAATGGATGTAATCTCGGGATTATGGCGCTTTAACTCAGAAAAATTGTGTTGGCATGCATAAGCAGATGAGGTCTTTATCTAACTTCAGTCAGTAAGTTGTATTAAAGGGTGAGTGGGAGGAAGAACGACTGAGGAGATGTAGAGGTTTTCTATGGACATTAGGTCTTCCAACAACCCAAGGAGGAAAAGATCCAAATACAAGATCTTATTGAGCCCAAAACTTTAGGAAACTGAAAACGTCATAATCATATTGCAATCAAACATACATTACAATACAGTCACAACAACTCAACTGGATCACCCATGCCCGAGCCTTCAATATCAAAAGCAAAAGAGATGATAAGAAAGTTGATTGTCATTAAACAAGAAGTCTCAGAAGGAAACTCAATACTAGAGAACCAAAGGCTTCATTAAAACATTACAATACGAGATCTTTGCTCTACCATCGACCCTAACAAAATATCAAAACTGAGAATTTATACTCAAAACAACTTGCTCCCTTCTGAAGCACGCTCTAGTCATGCATTCAAGTCTTGGTGTCTGCATCTTCCTCTATTAGATTGCACTTTCATTCTTTTGTCATATGCAAGATCAGACCAGTGTGGGCTTCACAAGAAAATCCATGACAAGGGAACTTTTGGATGACAGTCTTCCCTCCACGGCCATATTTTCCATGCTTTCCATTTATGTTGTGAAACGAGGTTTCAGCCACCTTCCCCATTTTCATTAAGTTATTTTATTGGGATCGGGATGAGACCTGACACCCATGAATGTTCCAGGCAAGCTTACGACTCCTTCAAGTCAATTCTGGTGTCTTGAGGCCACATAGATCTTTCTCTATGGCCAACTCGGGCACCTCAATCCTTTTTGCAGCTCCCTTTGTCACCCTATGTGACTACAGATCTTGGCCTTGCACTTATCCCATATGAAATTTTAGAATTTCGTATTTCGAGAGTTTTCACTCCCCTTGATATCAAATATCCTGATGCTCGAAATCAAGAAGACAACTAGTCTAGATTGATGGTCAACTTTTCATTTCTCAATGGCTTTGATCCCATATGACCGCAAGTTGTGACCGTGGGCCCAAATTTCAGGCACGCCATGATTTCGCATTTCATGAGTTCACGTTGTGCTCCATGCTGAAATTTCCAAGTCGCAAAATTGTGATAGCTCGAATGGGGTGACACATATCCCTTTGCATCAGACGTCCTTGATGAACATCGACATTTCGAGACCTTGGGTTGTCAACATTTCTCACTTCAACTCCCCCAAAATGACTTTCTCCATGTTGATCCTGTGCCATGTGTCTTTCTGGAATGAATGGTCAAGATCATTTCAGGACTTTGCATGTCATGAGTATTTAAGACTCTACCTCCTACTTTCACGACTCATGAAATCACAAAAAGTTGATCCAACGGTCTAGATCTCTCCTTTGATCAACATATTCAATCTTTCCGTGATTTATAATGACTTTTCTCCTTGGCCACTCCATCTCGCAAAACCATGAAATGTTAATTCTGGTGCCACACATCCTTTCTGGAACCAACGGCTAGGATTTACCTTGTGAGTTGGGACCTCTACTTGACATTAAATTAGTGCAACTATATGCTCATGATCACCCAATGGTCATCGATCTAATCTTCCTGATGGATCTTTGTCGCCGAAAGTTGATCTTGCTCGCTTGCTTGATTTGAGTTGATATCAGACTGCTTTAAGTGTTGCGCCTAGTTCTCATGAATGTAGCCTATGTGGTTTACTTAAATGACTAGCTAAGGGCTTGGGAAAACAAAAATCAGAGCCAGAGATGAAGAGGGGAACAATAGGCCTATGAAAAAACAAGAAGGCTGAGGGCCAATACTTTTTAGACATGTTGACAAGGAAAAAACAGGTCGATTAAACGGATGAAGGAAAACAGAAGAAAGCTATAGGCCAAGAGGAAAAACCTCCAATTGGGTCTGCAAAAGGAGGAGAGACATGAAAATAAATTTAGACATAGGTAGAAAACACAAACCCCTAAGGCTTCGACAAGTTTATGTGATAACAAAGGGGAAAAACAAAAACCTCACCATGGCACTAGATATTGCAAGTGCAATGTTACAGATTGTAGCTATTGAAGGTCCAATAGATCTCCAACCAAAACTGTGGTTTAGAGAGATCTATGCCTATTAATTACAATCACATAGCATGGGTTATATTAGGATTAATGTTTTTGTATGTCGTGGTATGGAGAAACACTCCACCACATGAAGGCACAAGAACAAAAATATTTTTTTTGGAGAAAATTCGCATTGAATTAGATGATTTATGACTAATAGACCTTTATTTATGCTTGTGTATGAGCCATTGTAGATTGTGGGGGATCCCTTGGATTCCAGGTGGGCCATATTAGAGATACATCGAATTGATAGTGGTTAGTCATGTGGCTAGCGGTGGAGGTCATACTTCTGATAGATGTCGAAGGGGTATCCTATAGGGGGAATATTAGAGAGGTTGAAATGACTTGACATATTTAGGCTTCATCAAGACCTATGCAGGGGGGTGATCATCCACTATGACCCAGAGAAACACCTTTTTTGGGTCTCACATGGACATATGATTATCATGCCAGAGAATGTATTTCAATTCATAGGGGTGTCTATCACTAGATAAACACCTACATACATAGAGGTAGCGTGAGTAGAGTGGGGAGAGATGTATGACAAATGATTTTTTTCTTAACTCAATTCTATGATCATATGAGCACAATTAGAAATGATAGGCAGTGTTATCACCTAAATCTCACTCACAATGGTATCTAGACAATTCTCAAAAATAATTATTAGTATGCATAGATGCAACAAAACAATGTCACCAAATGGCCATTAAAAATCCACTACAAAAATGGGTAAAAACACATATAATAGTGGGTTTCATGTACTTGCATGGACCGAATTTTGAATTTAAATGCAAACTACATGCTTTTTCATTTAAAATTCATGCAAATCCATCAAATACAAAATGATAGTGCATGTGGCACAATTACTATGGATAGGCCTTGTAGCCATGTCCTCATTTAATGCAATATGATGCCATGAAGGTGATCATACCTTCAAGTAGGTGGCCATCCATTCATACTCAGGTGGGATTTTTTTCAAACAATGGGTGGAAAACCAAATGGATTAACCAAGGAAGGAAACTATAAATACAAGGCCTCAGACATGGTTCAAGAGAGGAATTAAGGAGAATTGTTATGTTGTTGAGATTTTTAGAGAGTTCATATGTGCTTTGAATATTTCAATTTCCCAATTGTAATATTCCTACTTTATCTCCACAATTTTAGTAGTCCTCACATGTTACGAGAGAGAGAGAGAGAGAGAGAGAGAGAGAGAGAGAGAGAGAGAGAGAGAGAGAGAGAGAGTTTTGGATCATAAGACCCTCCCAAGGAGTGTGGTGTAGTCCATAATCACTAAACCACAGTCCCCAGGTGTTGATGAAGACCCTTTTCATTGGTATAAGAATTTTTTTGCTTCCCATTTTACTATTGTGTCATTTTGGTTGTTTAGTCTATAGTTTAGTATGTTTATTTTCCTTCTAGGTTGCAATAGAATTTGATTAATTTCCTAACCCCATTAACTAATTGACTATTCTCTAGCTTACAACTTGGCTATTGTAATGTTCCCAACCACCCTAGGTTGGGCCACATCACACGACATCAATTCATGCAGCTCCAAACAATCCAACTCTAGCATCCATGACATACTACTGAGTAATGTTACTATGATATTCTCACTGCCCAGTTTCTACCTTTACACATAATTTTGCGTAGTATCACTTGAGGTAATGCACGCAGTCCAAAATGAATCATGCCACACGAATTATAACAACGAAAGAAACAATTTCCTTTAATACAACCTTGAGAAACCGAATTAATTCAAACAACGATGTGCACCATAATACTGACCCCATCCCACCCCCCACAGTACAACCATGCGCACAAACACATGGTTTTCAAGTGCCACTTCTGGTTTCAATGTGCTCGAGGTCCAATAAACACACACACTCATTATATCCTTATGAAACACACAGGATACAAACTTGCGCACCCAACCACACAATCCTCTTCTTCATGGCTCATAACCAAAAACACAAGGTTAAACTTAATAGACAATATTATCATCAGTTGACATATTCATGCATAACTACAGTTAATGAATAAAACACTGTACTTATAAGCACAAGTAACATTAAACAAAATAACAATAGATACTCATATGCAACACACATACAAGAATTTAACCCATGTCAAACATAGTCAAAATGTATGTAGTAAACAAGACAAGAACATAAGGAACACTTATCTTTTAGGAAAGTCACCAAATGCGATCTTGAATCAAACGTTCCTCCTAGCCATAAATATTGTTTCTCATAATATTTTAGCAACAGGCCCCCGATCTAGGGCTCAACTCCACTAGGTCTATAAGGGTCCTAACCAAAATATATGCTCGGAAACTCAACAAAATTTCCCAATCCTAAGTGCTCACTACTGCATCTATCCCACAGTATCTCATTCTCCATGCACCTGTCACACCCAAGGAAGTGTGCCCCTTCTCTGCTCACCAGTCCTTTGAGTTCCCCACTTCTCTTCCCAAGGTTACTAGCAACAAGTTAGACATGAAGTCTCCAAGCCCTGTGACTAATGCCCAATGCACCAATGAACAATTCACATAAAAAATATCACCTAGAGAGTATACTCATGGGTCTGAAAACCACTCCAAAAAATCTAGTCTCTCACCCAGAGATACTTCTCATGGTTTATCCACCTAACTCTTCGAAAAAATCTCTGATTATATCCGACAACTCCCTACAAGCTTCTCTGTGCAGATAAGGTAATAATCAGATTTTCCATACATTCCAACCCCCTTCTGCTCACGGGATCCTGTTACATCCCATATTTCTCCAATTCCCCCTGTAATAATTGTGATCCCTCAAAATACATTAACTCCAACAATATATATTGCATACCTTCCACTTGACACTTGTCACTTCCAAAATCATTATTAAGCCACCTGGTGACACATTCCCTATCCTTGGGAACTTACAATAAAATAATAATATATATGACATTAAAATTTTCCCAAAATATTATAAAATATTCCCTAAGACTTACGAATCAACCCCTTTTTCCCTTTTTCGGTGGAGTAGACCCCCCATCTCTTTTCATCTGAGTCAGTCAACACACAAAGATGCAATATTATATTAATATTCATGATTATTTTACATAGATAGGTGTAGTTCCCTATTTGCGTCCAAGATCACCAACCTCATAATATACAGGCTCTTCGACCTCCATACATATCCATCCATTCCCATGCACTTACCCAAGTGCGTACAACAAACAAAATGTGTGCACCCTTTCTTTCTTAACACATCTCCACACACTACTCTGATGCACGCAACACCAAAATCAGATGCCCATGTCTCACCATCCTAAGTGCACATTACATTTATTCTTGGTTCCAATTGGCTCACTAGCCTATGTACAATTACAAAAGGTTCCATATCATGGACACTACAATCCCCTCCCCCTTATTGATGCATTGTCTTCAGTGCATCATATATACATGTACATAAAAAACTTCAAAACTCTTCAAAAAGATGAGGATATTGTGCTCACATAGTATCCTCACGCTCCTAGGTTTCATCCTCCGGATTGTACCAGGTCCATTGGACATTTACAAACTCCATCACGCAATTCCTAAGCTTCTTGACCTTTCGATACAATATGTAAACCGGTCGCACTAGAAATTCTCCTTTTGGCTCCACGTGAATCACATTCCAATCAATGACATGATTAGCATTAGGTACATATTTCTTAAGCAATGACACATGGAAAACATTATGAATGCATAAGGATGTAGAAAATGCAAGGATATAAGCGACTGGACCAATCCTCTCAAGGATTTCAAATGACCCAAAATAACATGCTGCTAATTTAGAACACCTCCCCAATTTCAATGAATTGTGCCTGGCCTTCACTTTTAAAAACATGTGATCACCCACTTCAAATTCTCTATGGGTTCTACCTTTATATGCATAGTTTTCTTCCTGTCTTGGGAATATTTTAAATTATTCCTTATCT
Source organism: Picea glauca (assembly GCA_000966675.3). NCBI lineage: Eukaryota > Viridiplantae > Streptophyta > Pinopsida > Pinales > Pinaceae > Picea > Picea glauca. The sequence continues at coordinate 453,226 of JZKD02S0667571.1, read as the reverse complement.
TTACCATCTTACTCCACCATTTCCCAGAGAAAATCTAGCCCAACTTTTGCACGGTTTGTTGGGTTATCCCAACTTATAGGCGTGTTGCACTTCCTACCATAAAGTGCTTCAAATGGGATCATGTTTAAAGATTCTTGATACCCATTATTGTAAGAAAAATATACCAAATGAAGTTAGTATCCCCACCTCGATGGCTTATCCATCACATGAATCCTCAACATGTCTTCAGTTACCCAATTCACTCTCTCCATCTAACCATCTATCTTAGGATGATAATTTGTGTTGAAATCCAGACATGTTCCAAGTCCCTAGAATAACCCTTTCTAGAATTTCGAAGTGAAATTGGAATCTATGTCATACACAATTGTCTTAGGAACACCATGCAACTTAGAAATTTTGTGCATTTATATCTCAACAACATTGGTTTTCTTGTACACTGACTTCACTAGAATAAAATGGGAAGCTTTAGTAAGCTTGTCCACCACCGCCCTAGGAAACTTAGTTATGAATTCCATGGTCACAACTTCCAACTTCCACTCAGGAGTGGGTAAAGGCTACATCAAACCAGCTGGATGTTTGTGTTCATTCTTGACCTTCTGACATTCGAGACATCTTACAATAAAATACACAATTTCCTTTTTCATACCTGGCCAAAAGTCTTTTTTTTTACTGCAACAATTATATTCTGATAACCTAGATGTCTAGCATAAAGAACCTTATTCATCTCTAACAAAATTAGTTTCTTCAACTCTTGATAATTTGGCACATAGACCCTACATCTATACATGAGGATCCCATCCTCTCTTAACTCATATCATTCAAACTTTGGCTACTACATACCTTGTTGTAAAGTCGCACTTATATCCATATAGCGCAAATCTAATTTGGAAACTTCAAAAATTATATCGTGCAAATATGTTTGGTACATGCTAATGGTTGTAGCATACATTCCATGCACCATCCTTCTAAGTGCATCAACCACCTTATTCTCTTTTCCTCTAAATATTATTTATGCCAAATTCATACTCACTGATGAATTCTAACCACCTGCTTTGTCTGGCATTCAAACTTGGTTGTCCAAACTATGGGGATAAATATATGCATTATTAATTCCCAACATTAAACTATCAACTAGGAAGTCATAGACTTAGAGGTGCAAACATAGGAAATGCATGATTGGAGCCTAGTCTAGCCTAATCTAAACTAGTGTCGGCAAACACACTCTAATGCGATAAAGAAAATGAAAATTAACTCAATTGACTAAAAATAAACTAACATCTTGGAATAAAGCCCATCATGGGGAGGCCATATCTCACGAGTTAGACCCTCAATCTGTCCTTTGGTGATTGAAGCTATGTGAAATTAAAGTGCAAGGAACCAAAGTACAGGAAAATAAGGCAATCTGAAAGCAAACTGCGAAAAATTTAATGAAAGAAATCTAAAATCAATATGAAGAAAAAAATATCAAATGAAAGGAAATCAAACAAGGTTGAAAATGAAATCTAAACTCGAAATCTTCCACAGTCAGATGCATCAATCATGGAGAATAATAAGAAGGAATAAGAAAAGATGATATTGTAGAGATGTGAAGCAAAGAATTGAAATTTTTATGTGATAGAATATAAATACCAACTTTGTCAAGAAAGTTGAATGCTAGATGGATTAAGAAGACATGAACATATAATTTTTAATGTAAACTGTAGAAATCAACAAAGAATAATCATAAATAAGGGAGGAATTCTTCTATAGTTGACTCAAAAGGTTGAATGTAAACAGTCAAATAAAAAAACTAGAAAAATGGTTGAAGACAATGAAATGGATTCTTGGTGACAATGATCTAACTTAGAGGACTTAGGTGAAATCAACCAAGCAAGGAAAGAAGGTGAATGAAAAGGAATAGATGCATAATGGGTGGTGTGTGTTAATGTGCAAGTTATGGGTGCAAAGAATGTAGAAAAGAGAGGGGCGATCTGCTCATGAACAAATGTAAATTCCCATGCCTGGGTAATCAATATGTAAGCACATCATGAAGGATGGCACACACTCTAAATTGTAAATAATAAGTGCAGTTCTGAACCTATGTTTCTGTGTCTTCTATTTATAAATGAATTCAAATATCCAACTGAAGATCAAAACTTTGTTTTATACATTTGACATAGCTGGGAAAGAAAAAAAATTATTTAATAATGCGAGCAACAAATAGATGGAAAAGTGATCAAGCATGAATGGGAATAATTAAACCAAGGAACAAAGAAATGAATCGATGGTCAAATAATCATTAAGCATATAAATAGAGCAACATGAAAACACATATATTGGAATCTTGTGAAGGGAGTATGATTGAGGTTAAATGAAGAATGATGATGTTTTGAGTGGAAGGGAATCAATTCAAGTTGTCCATGAAACCAATTGCAGAATACAATTGTAGAATTGAAACACTCGGTGCATGGAAATCAAATCAAATCAAATTCATAAACTAATTAGAAAAAGAAATAACAATAGGGACATACTCGGATCGAGGGGCCCTACCTGACCTAGGCATGATCCTGGAAGACTAATTCATATTCGAACTGAAATAATGCATCAAATCTCAGCCATGAACTATTCTCGTTTATTAGAAATCAAAATCTCTGATTACAATTATTTTCTTATCAATTCCATCTCTTTATAATGAATCTCTCCCTAATACAATTTCATGAATGATAATCATTTCCCTCTCTTGATCCATGAGGCTCTATTTATACATGAAATCCATGGAGGAATGGATGAAACCAAATTTCCCAAACTCAGATTTTGGTTAAAACCAATTTTACAATTTTAGAACAAAATCACAAAAATCTGGGTTTTTCACCAGTTTGGGCACATTCGAGTTAGAGATCCACCCATATATTCCAAACCTATTTGAATTTTGAAAAAGTGCTTGCGTATTACTCAATTTGTCACGTTTTGGACAAAACCCATATCTTATAATTATGATATTTGGCTTCATGTGCATGAAAATCGAAGTGCAAGTTGGTAGCTTGAAATTTTTACTAATTTTTGCATAATTGTTCCCCCTGAGTTGGAGGTTCACATGTGCGATATGGGTGAATTTTGATACATGTTTCCGCAAGTCAACATCACTTTGGACAAAACTCATGTCTCTAATTTTTCTCTAGAAGCATGTCAATATTTCAAACCATAATCTGGTACCAGATGCCTATAGAGTGTGTTGGTACCAGATGACTATGCTGGTATTGGATGACTATAGGAAGCTAGCACCAGCTGGTTATTTTCAAGTACAGGTACTGGATGCATGTAGATTTCAGTACCAGATGACTCTGGAATGTTCTGATATAGGTAGCAGATGACTTGGAGTGTTGTCTTAAGATCACGTCTTAATAAGATTTACATGACAAGGTAATTAGAGGGATTAGAGCATATTAATAATTATTCTAACTATTAATAAACCATAAAAATCATAGCTAAACATTCATTACCTCATGTACACCAAGAAGTGGTTAAGAGAGTATAACAATGAGAAAAATGGGTGGATTACTTATTCTTTCAAGGAAAAATGATCGATATATGAGGAAAAAATGAGGTAATTGTAGATGTCAAAAGAGAGACCCAACATTTCCCCCATTCCAAATCTATTGCATATCCTCATGCAATGATGATCTTCAAAATTTCAAACTTGGTGTTATTTCTGACTAAAATGAGCATTCCCTGAATTTCCACCCTTCTTTAGGTCATTAGGCCATCTTTCCTTCAATACCTTATTAGGATAAAAGTGACATAGTCATGGTTTACATACCATAGGGAAAAGGAGATATATAAAATGATACAATCCTAAGGTGATTAACTTATCCATTATCAAAGTATATAGATAAAGATTTATGTTTATGCAATGTGAATTACCTATACTAAGGGTCCCACTTCCATGAAAAACTATATATTTCAAAAATATCGAGTCCACAGACAAGTATTTGAAAGATCTTGTGACCATTATACAGGAGATATACAGTTCATCTCCTAGCTTCAATTCCAATGATCATTGCTTCGAAATGTGACCTCATTTTTTAGTTTTATATGTGCCAATGGTATTTTTTTAGCTCTCTTTACTCGACATAGCCCTGCTTCCAGCATACATGTTTAGTACCCTGGCGAGTTTACCTTAGTACCATATAAGCATAGCCCCGCTGCTAGCAGGCTTGTTCAGTACTTTAGCGGGTTTACTTGTACTTCATGATACTTCTTTTTTAATTATATATCACTCGACAGATTTAGAATGATGTATAATATTCATTTACAAATTTTTAGAGTGTAAGGAAGGCAGGTGGTATGAGAGTGTTTTAAATTTACTAGGAATAGAGTTAATCGTTTATATTTAGTCCAGGGGTGACATCATCCACTACAATATCAAATCTCAGTTATTCAATGTATAAAAGAACATCCTAGATAATGACTAAAAGGTCCTCTAGTGTTAGGATTCTTATGAAACTTTATTAAGGTTTTCTAGGAGTATTCCACCATAGGAGGTTTTTCATCAATACCTTCCAAGAGAAACTTATAAAGAGAGTCCTTGGATAAGAAATTGTTAAATCAATTAGGCCAGTATCAAACATAATGGTGTCATCCTTTCCCAATGTATAATCTTTGATATTCATAATGAAAGTCACTTCTCAAAATGATGAGGTAATAATAAGGCAGATGCAACAATAGACGTATTGAACAAGATAAGGATGAATGTGGAAATTTCACTTTAAGAAGATAATACATTTAGGAGTAGGTATGATAGTTCATAATAGGAAGTGTACATAAGAATAAAAAAAATTCAGCACATGATTTAAAACAATTATTTAATAGAAAGAACATAAAAAACAAATTATCTCTTACCTCCCATCACCTGAAGTAATAATAGTGTCAAATACATGACAATGATCACATCATTTTGATACGAGTACCAAATTATTAACTGGTACCGAAACATGATTATGAAGTACCAGATGAACTTGATAAGGTACCCGGTCTTTATGATCTTTAAAACTGGAACTTACAGGCCTCACATTGTGGTTGGAATACTCTAAGTTTCAAGATGTAGAAGATGTTGGCAATCACTGGTACTGGATTAGATTGCAGATGCTTTAACCCAAGATTCAAAACTGGAAGTGATGAATTTGTTGAGATTTCCTTCTCTCTCTCCTCTATGCTTGTTGGTTTTCATGTCCTCATGCAAACTCTTATTAGCACACAAAAATTGTTGCAAGGTGAAAGAGGACTATGTGGCACTGGTGCATGTTGACTAAAGGACGAAAATGAAGTATGTAAAAGATGAGAGCTGCTGAAAATATCCTGAAAAAAGTACCCTCGAAAAAGATTTAGTACCAGAACAAAAAAATAGAAAAGAACCCTATAAAAGAGCATATCGAAGGGAAGGTATATTTATTCCCCTCAAAGATAAGGAGCGTAATTACATGTATAATGATATATTTCTTTGTATATGATATTATGGTACGATTGATTCAACTACAGAATGAATTCTCGCACCATCAATGTGTAGGTGATAGGTACATTGGGTTGGCATGCTTAGCATGTTTAGAAGATAGGGGTGATTAGAGGGTGAGGTCAAAACCGATTATAAGTCCATTTTAGCGATCGTGTTGTAGCCAGACTTTTAACCCAATTCAGACTTTACTTTGGGGTGAAGGCACCCACAATCCCTGTTAGAATATAGAGGATTGTGCTCGTTTAACCATTGACGATACCCTCGTCACCCAACCACAGGCCTTAAGCCACCCTTCGAGCACCTTGACCTTGACCGAGAAGAGAATTATGGCTGCAATCAATAGCCAAGAGAGGCTAAATTCACCAAGAAAAAGAATAGAAACTAAACTAAACATATGATCCCACCCAGAAGCTAGCACACCACTTTCCAGCTCTCCCAGAAGACCTGCGCACAAAACTGTTGCTGCCTGCAACTACCTGTGTAGACTTAGCTCTCACTACAACTGCTGAGATGACAAATAATGACATTGGCACCCTGTATTTATAGTGGACTGGCCAGTCTAACTGGGGCCAACTTCTCCTTCTGGGCATCAATAAATTCAATATAAATATATTTGTTCAGCCGACAACTTGTCTAGGGTTTCCTTCAATTCTTTGCTTCCTTCCATAGGATTCTAGTCTCATCATAGATCATAATAGAGGTTCATACCACCCGAAGCTACTATAATATTAACACTCCCTCCTAGCTAGGGAGGTATGGTCTTGAGCACAACAGACCATTCAACTGGTAGCACCACAAGCACCTGTCATTATTATCTGATTGGATAATCTCCTATGACAACTGGTACAATATCAATTTATAGAACACACCTGTGTCTATTCTAGTAGTACACAACTACTCATACTTTGTGAAACACAATCTCAAACTGTCCTTCATAACAAATAACAACCTACATAGAGACAATGTTATGATAAAAATTGTATTATCTGGGCCAATCTTTCACTCACGTCTATGAGATCTAAAAGAATGTCTACCACCACAGTAGTCTACATCTTCATAGAAACAATGTTATGATAAAAAATGTATCATCTGGGCCAATCTTACACTCACGTCTGTGATATCTGAAAGAATGTCTGCCCTCAATATAGAATATCAACACTGGGCTATCTGCCCCATTATTCTCAACCAAGGAAGAAGGATTGTTTCTGATTTTTGAACCTAGACCATTTCCCACCCCGGGCCATTCTTCTGACACTAAACAAAGTGTAACCTGGAGAGAATGAGTCTGCCCTCGAGAAATGTTTGGACCATTCCTCCGACACTAAACAAAGTGTAACCTGGAGGGAATGAGTCTGCC